>JAUMHN010402339.1:0-15669 GCA_032360265.1 Heliamphora ciliata
GAGCCTACCTGTATAATCTATCAGAACCTTTGACCCGATCTACCGTGCAGCACGCACCGAGTCAAATACTGGATAGAATATACGGACTTTGCATTCATATATCACAAATATAAATATGAAATCATAAATGTAAAATATCTCAAATGTTTCTCATTAATATGCCAGGGATCTAGAATAAAATACATAAAAAATATAACTTTTTAGTATACATTCCCAACATGGTGGTCTTCCTCGTACTTTATGTAGATGATATCTTGCTCATCAAAAATGACGTGGGGGCATTATCTATAGTAAAAGTGTGGTTAAATGGACAGTTCGACATGAAGGACTTGGGAGAAACCAGTCACATCCTAGGGATCAAGCTTGTGCAAGGTCATAAACAAAAGGATGTTGGGCTTATTACAAGTAAAGTATATCGATGATATCTTTGCTCGTTTTAGTATGCAAGATTCTAAGAAAGGGTTTCTTTCTTTCAGGCATGGAATCACTCTATCCAAGTATCGGTTTCTTATGCTTCGGCAGTAGGAAGCCTAATATATGCAATACTTTGCACTAGACCTGACATCTACTTTGCAGTTGGCATGGTTAACAGATATCAGTCTAACCCAGGGCATGAACATTGGGCTGCGGTAAAGAATATAATTAAGTACCTGAAAAGGACTAAGAATTATATGTTGGTTTACTAGGAAAACAGTCTAGTACCTTTAGGGTACACAGACTCGGATTTTTAGTCAAATAGAGATTCCCATAAGTCTACCTCAGGATATGTGTTTATCTTAGGAGGTGGAGCTATAAGTTGAAGGAGTATCAAGCAGTCCTACATTGGTGATTCCACCATGGAGGCCGAGTACATAGCAGCTTCTGAAGTAGCCAAAGCGACCGTTTGGCTCAGGAACTTCCTATTGGATTTAGACGTGGTCCCTTCAGTTCAGTCAGCGATTACATTTTATTGTGATAATAGCAGAGTGATTGCAAATCCAGAGGAACCATGAGTCCACAAGAAAGGAAAGCACATTGAGCGTAAGTATCACTTGATACGAGAAATTATACAAAGGGGTGATGTTGCTGTGATCAAGATTGTATCAGGAGATAACCATGCAGATCTTTTTATAAGAAGCTTACCGGCTAAGACTTTTGATAGTCATGTAGAGAGTATGGGAGTCAGATGCATGGCAACATAGTTTTTAGTAGAAGTGGGGGATTGTTAAGGTTGTATACTGAAAAATCATGGATTTATTAGCCTTTAGTATTAATTTTATTTCTTGATAAAATTAATATTCTATTTTATGAGAATCTTAATGAGCAATATATGTAATATCACTTCTTTAATATTATGCATGGTTGTCCTTAATTTGGTGTGTAAAGTATAGCTAGTACACAGAAGACAAGATTATAAATTCTTGTAGAATATAAGTATTTGTTCACTGTTTAGATAAAAATGGGCATACCATTAGTACAACTGTAACACAGAGTTTTAGTCGGCCTGTCTTGGTTATAGAAAACAGATAATAGCGCCGTTTATTATTTCAACTCTCTGTGCTATTACACTTTATGTGTATTGAACGGGATACATTGGGGTAATTAATTTTATACTGACTATATAAATTAATTCACACCCTAAGATTATTATCCGAGTGCTTATGCTCTTAATCTTGAAATAGTTATTATTTGCATATATTTAATATTCGTTCTTTTGATTCATTAGAGGTTGCGATCTTATATGGGTCTACATTCCCAGTGAGTTGGATAACGGTATTAGTTATATGGTGAATATAAATTATTGACGGAATCCACATCTCGATAGTTCGAGATTGACGATACCCCTTAAGGAAGCTTATAAGTTTCGACCGTGCCAAACACTATAGGTGGATTTGATTATCCGGCGGTCAGATAAGTTAAGCGGAATGACTTAAGAAATTTAAAGATGTCAATTAAATTAAATTATTAGTAAGTAAATCTAATTGGCTGGTATCGACAATCTTAATGCGGGGAGATGAGTTAAGCATTTAATAACAAGAGCTCAATACAAGTTGGTCTTGAGATTATGGCGTAGAGTGCAATTGCAGTTCTTTAATGGTGTGAACTGTAATTTAAAATTTTATGAAAATTATAGAAACTCCTGCAAAGTTTTCATAATTACAGATATCACTGAGAGGTTTGCATAATTGCGAAAATCGTTGGATGGGTATCTGTGTTACACTATAAATATTTATCATAATTACTCCACAAGTCCCTGTAGTAGCTCTATAATTATATGGGTAGGCTGAACCAAATTCATAACTCGTCTTCAAGACTAAGGTTGACCAAGTTTTGCCAGTACCAGTTCTCAAACGATCGTAGTGATGGTGGCAAAACTGCTAAGATTATTATTTTTGTAAATGATTTTTCGATAAAATATAACTGGACGAGTAATCGCCGAAACGGGCTCCTGTTAAAACTTTCTAATGTCTAACGATGAAAATAAAACTCATACCACCACAGTTAATTTTGAAGAATGCCTTTTTGGTCGATTCTCCAACTACAATTTTAATTTCGAGTTGAAGCTCCCGTCAAACCTTCTACCGTATTCCCTTATGCGATTTTCGAACGTAGTGTGAGTTACGATCCTTCGAGAACTCGTACCGGCAGAACCTGGTCAGTTTTAGCTTTGAAGACAAGTTATCAATTTGGTTAGACCTACCCACATATTTATAGGGCTACAGTAGGGACCTGTAAAGTAATTATGACAAAGACTTCTAGTGTAACCCAGATACGTATCCAGCGATTTTTGTAATTAAGCAAACCTCTCAGCAGTATCTGTAATTATAAAAATCTTACAGCGATTTCTATAATTTTCATAAAATATTAAATTACAGTTCACACTACTAAATAACTGTAATTGCACTATAAGTTGTAATCTCAAGACCATCTTGCATTGAGCTCCTATTATTAAATACTTAACTCATCTTCTCACGTTAAGATTTCTAATACCCGCCAATTAAATTTAATTACTAAAAATTTAATTTAATTGGTATCTTTAATTTCTTAAGCCCTTCTGCTTAGCTTATCTGATAGCCGAATAATCAAATCTATCTGCAGGGTTTGGCCTGGTCAAAATTTATAAGCTATCTTAAGGGGTATCATCAATCCCGATCATTTGAGACGTGAATTTCATCAATAATTAATATTCACCATATAATTAATACTGCTATCTAACTTATCAGGAATATAGACCCATATAAGATCGCACTATCTAATGAATCAAAACAACGAATATTAAATATAAGCAAATCAATAATTATTTTAGGATTAAGAGCATAAGCATTCTCATAATAACCTTAGAATGTGAATTAATTTATATAGTCAGTATAAAATTAATTACTCCAATGTATTAGTACAGAGAGTCGAAACAATAGATGACGCTATTATCTGTTCCCTGTAACCAAGACAGGCCTACTAAAACTCTATGCTACAGTCATACCAATGGTATGTCCATTTTCATCTAAATTATGAATATAAAATTTATATTCTGCAAGAACCTATAATCTAATCTTCTGTGTGCAAGCCATACTCTATACACTAGATTAAAAATGTACAGAATAAAGGACAACGATGCATAACATTAAAGAAATAATTTTGCATACATTGCTCATTAACATTCTAATAAAATAAAATTTTAATTTTATTAAAATAAAATTAAATACTAAAAACATGATTTCAGTAGACAACCCTAACAATCTTCTACTTATACTCAAAACCATATTGCTATACATATGACTCCCATGCCCTCTATATAACTATCAAAAGTTTTAGGCGGTAAGCTCTTTGTAAAAGGATCTGTAAAGTTGTCTCTTGATGCAATCTTGGTCACAACAACATCACCTCTCTTTACAATTTCTCGTATCATGTGATACTTACACTCAATGTGATTTTCTTTCTTGTAGACTCTTGGTTCCTTCGTGTTACTCCCCGTCTTTCAGGCACGTCGGGACATACATAAGTACAATTAAGAAGAATATTCTTGCCATTCATTTATAATTACATATAAGAAGTATTACATCATTAAGAGTTCTGAAACATTCAAAATACATAGCAATTACAGTTTCACAAAAGATTCAACAAAAATTACAATGAGCCCATGGAAACTGAATAAAAAGAACAAAAAGGGTAAACTTCAAATTCCTCAATTTGCATTGTCGAGGTCGATTGGTTCCTGTCACTCACCTTGCTCTTCAAAACCTCCTTCTCCTTCAGGTGCAACTTCTTCAAAGAGTTTTTCTTCCTCATCTATGGCACGAATGCCATGAGCCATAGCCTAGAAGCCAACTCTCTAAACCTTCTAACCAAACTTACAACAAAATATTCTACAACGCATATCATATAACACCCAGTAAAATTTGTAGTCAAGGAGATAAACAGATTTTACAATTACGGCAAGGAAAACATATATAAGAACAAGTATACAGGTGCGTGATGCAAATGAATGCGATGTAACCAATTTTATTTTCTAATCCAATTTAAACATAAGTAATTCTAGGTTCTCCCAAATCGAGGTGAACCATCCTAAACCCCATGATCCCAACCACGCTGACCAAAACTACCGACTGACAAAGAGCATTCCTTAAGCCATGGAATGACTACGTAGCGAACTAAGTGTCCATTCGGGTCATCACTGACGGCATGGGCGTCGACATGTCAACACTTCAGGCTCTTGACTCTCAGGTCAAGGTCAAACGCGGGATTGCAAAATTTAACTCCTATTATTACGCCATCCGAACCGCCTTCACCAAAATACAAATATCACAACAATGTGCATTTAGCACTTAAAGTAAAAATCATCAAAAATAAATCAGGGTATATAGCCAATATCACAAGATTCCCAAATATTTAAATTTTTAAGAATTTCAATTCCATCAATCCAAGTATCAGGCCTAAGGTTTAATTTCATTCTTCCAAAAAAATATACATAAATAAATTTGGCGAACCCCGTAAATCCAACCCATTGATGACGTGGTATAACATATGTAACTACTATTTACAATTCACAGATATAAATTGATCATTGTGTAGGCTAAAATGATATATATATATATATATACTTTGCATTAAATTGTAAAATTATGAGCATGGAGTACTAGTATATGAAGCATGAGTTACAACTTATAAAACATGGATTCAATTTAATGACATGAATTCTAATTATCAATTAATCACTCTTATACACTAATCATCCAATATAACTAAATTAAAACCTCTACTTTAAGTTCCACATCATAACAGGTCATTATACACTTAACAAAAACTAAAGTAATTGTTCAAGCGTAAATTTAAAAAGTATAACAGTGTTTTGGGGTACCTAGACATGGAGTTAAATTTCTATATCTGGTCACCATTTAGATAAAAATATTTTCTACAACTTTCATGTTTCACACTAAGGTTAAATCCTAGGAAAAATTGGTTATTTATTTCAATTAAAAGAAAATAATTCAGCACTTTATAAAGAAAAGTACAGAATTTGAGCCTTAGTTGGTCTCGTCTTTGGGGAAACAAATCAAGGGTTATGGGTTTGATTTTTGGATATGTTCCGGTTTAAGATGTCCCCTACAAGTTTCACGTTTTGAGTTAAGACTAGTTGTTTGGAACAAGTTGATATTTTGGCCATTTTATAAAGCGGGTTTAGTTAGCTATAAAAGGTTCAACAGAACCTAGTTCCAATAGAGAATGCATAAAAAATTTGGAGGACCATCTGAGAGCATCTAGGGCTAATATTTGGTCAGTAAATAGTTTGATATGTTCTCTACACTTTTCATGAAAATCACTTTTGGATTTGGGCATTAAGAACATAGGTCTCTATTTTTGAGGAGGGTTTTGACCTATCAAAAGTTCCTATTTTAGGCTCATTTTTGGAGGATAGCAAGCTAAACACATTTTGTACAAATTTCATTTTTTAACCTAAGCTCGGTTCTCATTCTAACCTAGGGTTTTTGTGTTTGGAATACATGGTGATCAGAATTTGACACTCTTTAGTAAAAACGGTGTATCTTGAGTTTATGAAAGATGACTTCAAAATCTAGATCTGAACATAAAAATACACTTATATCATTTTTCTGTAATTAGTTATGATAAATCAAAGTTTAGGGTAGAAAGTTAAAATAACTAGAAAACCAGGTCCTTGAGGGTTTTGGTGTCCTAACTCATGATATGTTAAGATTTAATTTCTTTTATTTGTATGCATGTACTTTATACATATATATCAAAATTCTAGAACATATACAAGTTGTTTAAACTCAAAATAGCCACATGCATCCATACCTAATTTCATACTAAACACAAACAGCCCATATTTTTCCATCACAACGACTTTTTATTTGATATTTTGATTATTATTCTTGTTTCAACTTTAAGAAATGAGTTGAAGAAGATTTTTGTGTGAGATTCACTTATGGTTTATGGTTTTACATACTTGTTTGAAGACCTAAAGATTGTGGATGATTAGGACTTAGCTTCTATGTAATTTCCTTGCTTCATCTAATCTCCTTCTTCCTTCCTTCTTCTTTCTATCATTCTTTTCTCTCTTAGAACACTTAGAATAGTTTTTGGACTCTTTCTCTCACTATGGTGCATGAAAATATGAAGGAGAAGAGAGTGGGTTTAGGTCATGGTTTTTTAGAAAAATTGGTAGTGGAATTCATTATGGAGGTGTAAGTCTTTAATTTAATTTTCCTAATTTTCATTGGTTGCATGGGGTGGCTATAGTCTTTTGAGACTTACAAAATTAGATATGACAGCTAGGGTATTTGGCTGGGATAGGTTTTGGGAACAAAAATCTAATTTTGTATAAATTTTGGGATTTAATTTAGGTTTTGGTGCCAAATTATGTAAGAAAATGCCTAAAATATTAATTTTATATATCTTTTTCGTGTCTTTACCTACTAAAACCTTTTATTTTTGTGTGTTTATAATTAATTTAGTATTTTCAAGAATTATCATAATTTTTAGAGTAATTGATTAAATAAGTATAAGCTTTTAAGTTAAATTAAGCTAGTTTGACAAAAATTAACTTTTTGACTTATTTATTATGTAGGAACTTTAAATAATAATTTGTTTATTTTTGTTGGCCTGTATTATTATATTATTATGTATATTACTTGTTTAAAAATTCTTGGGTCATAATCATGCTTAATTTGTATAACTTTTCCTCATTTGTGAACTAAAAAAGGTAAAAAGTGACTTTTTGTGCACACATCCCAAGGTGGCCGGCCATTCAAGGATATTTTTATTATTTTTGTTGTTATTTTATTTTTTGTTACTTAATTGTATTTAAGTAACAAAATAAATTTGGTCCCCAAAATTTCGTTACAATCTACCCTCCTTAAAAGAAATTTCGTCCTCAAAATTTCGTCTCATACTTTATTGGTGAAAGGTTAGGGATGATTTACTAACATTGTGCCTTCTCGTCTTCAAGTTAGCTTTCTCATTTTCGTGGTGCTGTCCTAGAGCTTCTATTAATAGAATCGCTTTTCTTCCAGAGTACCTTCCTTTGGATCTCTACTGAGTTCTCCTTGAAGTTATGTCCTTGTATTCACATACAACTCGAGGTAACTCGGTGGCTTGACATGGCATTTGTATCAGCGAGCATGTAAGAAAATCTTCCATTGAAGTTACTTGATTTACACATCTTTGCGTTACTCGGTGTCAGGGTTTCACGTCATTCTCTATGACTCGCAGGTCGCATGGCAAAAGGGTGTTAGTACTCTCAACGTGCACATTCTACAAATAATGTCCACTCGCGTGCGATATTCTAAGGGTGTATTGTTGCTTAGAATTTGCTCTAACACTTCGGGCTCCAAGGGCAAAGATTGCATACATGCCAAAGATATGAAAGAATGAGATGCTCTAGAATCAAACAATACTCTCCCTAAGGTATTGAACAACACGAACATACCTGACTTGTATACCCTCCATCTCATCATCTTGCAAAGCAAAGATTTGTTCTCCTGCTGGTCGATTTTTGTTGCCATTCTTAGCGTTTCTCGGTCTTGCTTCATTGCTAGGACCCTCTTGAGGCCATTGGCTCCTATTGAGGGGTGATCTTCCTTTCTCATTCTATTGATTGGCAATAGGCCTGGAAACTTGGATAGGCTATTAGCGCCCACCTAGTTGAGGTTGCGGTTGTTGCCATTGTTGCCGTTGATTTTCCCAGTCCTTTTGTCCTAGCTGCGGACATTATGGCTTTTTGTGCCTGGGCTGACCGCTTTCATAGCAGAGCTTTACCTTAGTAGGTTGACCCTTGCTAGCCTTGGTCCATCGGCAGGGTGGTATGACTTTTTTTTTTCTTTTTTTGGGGGAACAAATCCCATATTGTTCCTCAGTGGTCCTCCTTGATTACCTTCTTCATTTTTTACCGGGCAATGGGTCATTCTATGTCTTGGCTGGTTGCACTTATAACAAGCTCTTATTATTATTTGTTGTTGTTTTGCGGCCTTGATCCAAACCTCTGTTGTTCAAGGGAAATTCTTCTTCTTAGGTGTTGAGATATTCTGTACCTTTAGGTCCGATAAGTACCATGATCCTTCCTGAGGTGTTTTTCTTTGCAATTGGTCTAAATTGGTTGCTAAATCTTGCAAGATTCGCGCTAGGCTTAGAACGTCCACTTACTCTCCGGTTCCACTTACCTTTACTAAACATCCATGGTTCTGTCTTTGTCCTTCCATCTTTAAGAAAGAGACAAGGAAAAGGGTCATTGAACTGTCCGATAAGGTTGATTCTACTTATAAGGTGAAGGCATGACACTCAACATGTTCATTAGCATGGAAAGTTTTATCTGATGAGATTCTATTGTTCTTACTGTAGATTGTTAACACATGGTTACTATCTTGGGTTTTACATGAATTCCTGTAATTGACTCTAGGTCTCACTTTATTGGCTAGCAAAGATCTATTTCTTCCAATCAGTCCTTCTATTTCTATTTCGTACATTGTTAACTCGCAGTATCGTTTACACACAAAACCTCATATGGCTGCAAAAGTTGGCTCGAGAGTTGTTGTTGTAAGCGAATTTTGACCAAAGGTAAGAATTTTCTTCAATTTTCCTTATGCATACTCTTAACATGCTTTTGATGGTTTAGAATCGTGCAATCGGGTTGCCCATCAATCTGAAGGTGAGATGCGGGTTTCGACTGAGTGTAGAAAAAAACTCCTGTTAGTGCAAAATCTCATGGATGTACTTTTTACTAATAACTACCGACATGTCGGGAGGTTCAACTAATAGAAAGCGAGCAATCTTGGTGAGACGACCCATTGTAACTCGAATATTATTGGTTCTTGAGGCGATCTTCATAGTCCTGGTGATGAAGTCGTAGTCATATGCTTTTGGTCCTATTCCATCCTTTCCAAGAGTTGTACCATTCCTCTTAGCCTCTACCATTTATCCTTGACGTGCTAGTATGTAGGGTTTGAATGTCTCTTCCACGGACTGGATCATTTTCCCATGTGGTTGGTCACTCTAGGGTAATTGAAAGTGATAAAAGGTATGGTTAATTCTTCATCTGGCTCCTAATGCTCATGGTTGTCGTTAAAATTCTTCATTGAAGGTGGGAATGGCAAGATTTAGATTCTAGAAGCCGGCATGAATATTGATGCGTACAGATATTCTTCATTTACTAAGGGTATCATAAGCTCAAGGTTGTCTCTTATTTTCCACTTCCCTACTATCGGTATGATTCTTTTGCTTCTTGGCTTATCGAATGTGTGGGTCAGCTGTGAACTAGTCTGGGGAAGTTTGAATTCGGTAACATGGTGGTGTCGTGAATCCCCTAGTGTGAAGCTGTTATCCCTAACTCTAGATTGCGGATGGCATAGTTCTACTTGTTGGGTCCTTTGAAAAAAATATAGTTAGTTGAATAAACCTTTACCTAACCATTCCTGCAGTCGGAAATCTTAATCTTCAAAATTTTGTTAAACGCGAAGTTGACAAGTGTTTTAGGTCGTAATGTTGAGAAAAGATCTGCCTCACAATTCAAAGAGGTGTTAAGAGGTTCCCTTGCATTGTCCTAGTTTTTTTTTTTTTTTAGAAAGTGCTAAAGCCTAATGACATAATATCCTGACGATCGTCGTTACTCACAGATCTATGCGGCATGATTTTTGAAGGTCGATAGGCAAAAACATGCGCGGGGTTCAACAAGGATGGTCTCAAGGAAAGCGATCTATAGGCGGTGAATGGGTAAGCGTTTAGCTGGGAATTTCGAATGATATAAGTACGAGATGTAGCTGGGGTTAGAACATCTTGTGGTGGAACCCAGATGGTTCGAAGATATGTTGAATTAAAGTAAGGGGTTATAGTTAAAACAATCACGGTTGACCCAAATTGAGAGGTCAATTGAAGCTTAGATGCATTGGAGATAAGGGATCAACAATTAATGAATATTACAAGAGGATGTTCTTGGAGCCAATCTGTGCAACATCAAACTTTGACAAAAGATTTGTTTAAGCAACGGGTAGTTAAACAAAATATTTGTCTTGAAGTTACGTCGGCCTAACGTGTTGGAGACAAAACTGTCAAGATCTTTGTTTTTGCAAACTATTATCTGAAAAAAAATTAGCTGGACGGGCAATTGCCAAAACGGGCTCCAGATAAAACTTTTGATGACGAACGATCAAAATAAAATCCGTGCATCCGAAGTTAATTTAGAAGAATACCTTTTTACCAATTGAATCTTCAACTACGATTTGAATTCGAGTTGAAACTCTTGTCAGATCTTCTACTGTATTCCTTTATGCGATTCCCAGATATAGTGTGGGTTATAATCCTCCGAAAACTCGTACCTGCAGAACGAAGATAGCTTTAGTCTTAGAAGATAAGTTATGTTATAAAACTGGTTCTGCCTACCTGTATATATATTGTAGTGATTAGGTACGTTTTTAAATTTTTAGATGATTAATTATATAATAATTAAATTCATGGAGGTGATTTTTGATAATAGATACTATGTGTTGGACGCGGTTGGCACGAGTGGATATTCTAGAATGTTTATATTTAATTAACTCAATTTTTTTAAAAAAAATTGGAATAAAATTAATTGGTTAATTAATATTTTTTTAAAAAAATTTAATGTTAAAATATAACTATATGTTGAGAGTATAAAGGAAAAATCTAGACAGTTAAAAAAAAGGGTCTGTTTTTCATCTCAGCCGAAGCTGAGACATTATTCTGGAGGCTTCATCGAGAGAGAGAAGAATCGAGAGACAGAGAGAGAAGGCACGCACACCCTCTGTCTTTATTAAGCCATCAGAGAGGGTGAGCTAGGAAGCAAAGAGAGAGAGAGAGAGAGAGCCAGTGTGCGCGATCATATGCCACCGCCATGCCCCGTAGCTCATGCCATCGTCGGCGCTGCCGTCTACCACCCCATCGTAGGTCTCTCTCATCTTTTCTCTCTCCTCTCTTTTGTGCATTACCCTTCTTTGTTCTTCATAGAGGAGTCTACCTAGAGCATTTAAGAAGAAGGAAGATGCAAAGCCGAGGATGACAGTGGCGGTGAACGGTGCCAGTATCGTTAGTTTAAGACGGCAGCGAGGTTTTTGAAGGTCAGTACCGCACGTTCACTTTTGTTCATCTTTCTTTGCTATTTTCTTTTTCGGCTGAGAGCACCGAAGCTTCCAAACTTTCTTACTTTTCAAAAATTGGATGGCCTCTATTCAAGATTGAATCAAACCAATTTGGAATCAAGCTCTACGCAACACAGACTTCACGTTGGACCTTCTTGAAGCCGATTTTGGAGCGGGTTTTGAAGCTTGCCGAACCTAGGGTTTCTAAAGATAGGGCAAAATCTCTAGGCTTATGGCTTCAAGAGGTAGGATTCAAACTGATTAGAGTGAATTGCAATGGTTTGTGTTGAATTATTTGTGATTTTAGAAGATCCTAAGCGTTTGATTGATGAATGAAGAATTTACATAAAGTTCTGAACCTGTTGAGTTTAATTTCTATGGGGGTTGAGTTCTATTGTGAAGTTGAGATATCTAAATTGGTAAATTAAAAACTTGGAACTTGGTGTTGTGTTGGATCGGTGGTTAAGTTTTTGGAACCCTAGTTTTTGTGGGAACCTGAGATGACAACATAGATTAAACTCATGAATTGATGAAGTGGTTTTTGGAATAAGAATGCGGACTACGGATAAGTCTATGGTTAAAAACTTAATACTTGAGAATTTACTAATGGGAAATTCAAATCGTGTTTGGGTGAAGTTTAGTTAAGTTACAGTAATTGAATTGGATTTAGTGGGAGTTGGGCAATTTTTATATCCTAATCTCAAATGGAACATTTGAATTAGTTTTATGTTGATTTAGAGAAATAAATGAAATTAGGGCGTCTTATGAGGAATATGAGCCATGTTAAAGCATGATTAAATATGCATCCACAAAATATCAAGTTGGTGAGTTGGGATAACTAGGGAGTTTTAATTTTTAATGAACAAGGAGTGGTTTGAAAGTTTGAGCTAAAAACTTAGTTGAATTTCGTGAGTTGATAGGTGATTTCATAGTAATTGGACAATGAGGCATGATTGGATAAAAAAAGGGGGTTATTAGAATCATATAAATCGATTTATTTATGTAGGATTTGTGTGTTAAATTGATAGTTTAAGTGAGAACTAGTGAGGATTGCGGACAATATTAATAAATCCGTGGCTAACAAAATTTAACTTTTGGAGAAAGAATTTGGATCGCTATCACCGGGTGAGATATAAAGTTTGGAATTCGTGAGTAATTGCTTGAACTTTGTGATGTCATTAACTATGAGTTTATTGTCGAATTTGTGTCGAAAGCGAATAATTTATAGAATAATGAATGAGAAACCAAAACAAAAGTGGATATGGTATGTACATAGGACTTGTGATATGGGATTGAAAATGGAACAAAATAACGGATAATGAATAGCTCATATATGATAAGATTTTGAAATCTTAGGAGTAAATGCTTGTTAAATGACATTATGTGATGAAAATTGTGACTTATTTGCCTGAATATTTTAAATTGAATTTGTGACTTAAGAAGGAAATGAGAAAGTTATGATTTCTATACGGATTAAGTTTGAAATTATGATTTCTAGCCAAACCACACGGTACATTGATGAACCTCATCACTCCACATTTCGTTCCCATGGGCGAACAACATACCCATCTCTGAATCTAAGGTGGAACACAAACAACCTCCAGACATATCATACTCAGGATACGTCATCTCAGCACTAAGCCAACCGCATGAACCTCGCACGATTCCCAAACGCGATCTCCTAATCACTAGGATATCGACCAAACCACCGACCTGGATTCCCGTAGGAATCTCACAGAACCGATACTCGTCACAGGAACCCTTACATATTCCCATACAGCCGTAACCCATGCTCTTCCCAGCATAATTGCAACTCGTACTCATTCCCACATCCTTTAGCTCTCACACTCAGAACTCAATTTTCAAACCTCAAAAGGTATACAACGTCTAAGGTCATCAAACTACTCAGACTACCAACCACATCCTGCTGACCACCATCGATATCCTAGCTACCAGGAAATATCTCCAGAACCACATGTTCTGGTATCTCAACATACATCCGGCCAAGGATTATCACACTCCCATCCACTATGTTCCCGTCTATACCCCCTCCCGAGTACACGGCTCAAGACATAGCATGGCTCATGACATATCTAATCCATCACACGGCCAGAACCACATATACCAAGACGCCAAAGGGATGTCACTATCCCTAATCCAATCACATCAACTGATTTCCCAAGGTCTCCGACACCCCATCACCTCCCATCACCTCGACTTACAAGGCTATCCTCAACACCACTACCACTTCTGGTAACTTACTCTCCAGAGAAGCCAGTTACCCAGGTCAAAGCCATCAACCGTGCTTCAACTACACCTATATAAAACTCTGCTCAACACTCAACCAACTGAGGCTATCCTCACGCGACTAAACCCAACTCACTGATGAATTCCATAACATACCAAGCGATCAACACATAACGCATAACCTTTGTCTCTGCAACAATCACTGCAACCACTGTAACCGAGTCGCACATCCAAGACCCAAACCACGGTCTCGTCGCCTCTAAGGGTGTACAGGCTATATAGAAAGAAAACACGAAACACGACAACCTAAGATCGATCTATCATGTTATTTTTATCACATACCACACAATCATGCTAACACGTAGCACAATGATCATGCGGACACAACACCGATACCGCGGAGAACCGACAAGAATGACGCGTCACTTTGGATAACCCACATAGATTCCCTGCTAGAAATCACATCCATGAAACGCGGTTCTAACTTGGGTCCCAATTTTGTTAGTCCAAACGCCCGAAGGCAAGACGAATCAATCCAAAGGTCCAACCTCCATGCTCGCATATACACGACATCAACATGCTCATATTCCAAACACAGGCAACCAAGCACACACACATTCTCACAAGATAACACTCCCTCTTCCCACAACTCATAAGTATTTGAACCCAGAGCTCTGATACCAAGTTTTCACGCCCCAAACTCTGGGTCACGCGAAAAGCCACTGAACAACCACCAAACAACCCAAACAAAAGGGATTTAAGACCAGAAGACCAAACGAGGCCAAAACCTTTATAAAAAATGTACTACTGAGAGTTTATTGATTTAAAAGAGTAGCCAAAAGACTACAGTTATAGCCTCACAAGCTAAGCCTTCAAAAAAAACAAAATACGCGTTTGAATAAAAAAAATCTTTTCGTTTTAAAAGAAATTTAGGCCGTTCCAAAATCTACCTCAAAGCACAAAGGTTTATGTGAAGCAAAAATCATTTGAAAATTCCGTTTGCAAACCATTGATCCCAACAACAAAAAACATAGTATGAAACTACGAAAAATAACAACCAACCCAAGGTTCTCTCAAAAGCATTTAAACATGCATACATCTATAATCATAGTATACGATTTACAACATGTTACAAATAAATATGAAATATATACAATAGGTATAAGCTACCTATCAAGACAAAATAGACGTCTTGTCATCAGCCACCTCCCGGCACCACCAGGTCAACCTACAAGATCATGCTTACCTGAAAAAGGTTTTACAGCAAAATCCCACACCGTGAGCTGAAGTCTAATAGAACATAGACAATAAAACTGTAAAGAAGGCTATACAATCATAAGCATACGGGATCAACCACAGGAGCCAAAAAGGTTTTCCTTCCAAATGTTGGAACGCGGAAGAAAAATAAAGAACCGGCGCCGTGACCGTAAAAAACGGCGTGTGCATTTTTCATGAAAAATGATAACATAAAACTGATATGTTATTATTAAATATACCTTCAAGAAACTTGTTTAAGTTTCTTTGATGTAGAACAACGATCCGAAACGACCCAATGATCTTCTCACGTATATCCCGACGCACAGACGATCCCGGCGAGTAGGCACCGATCCGGATCTTCGTGTATCCTTGCCTTGATTTCTTTCTCAAACTATTTCTCACCAAAAAGTAAAAATAATTTACTCAAAAGGAGAGGGGGGCAGCGGCTTTGGGGGGGGAATTAGGTTTTTGGGTTTTCCTTCTTGAGCCTCTTTTTTTATATAAAAAATATATCTCTTAAGATATATATGGCATCCATATATATCTCTTAAGATATACATGGTATCTATATATATCTCTTTCT
>JAUMHN010402350.1:0-15668 GCA_032360265.1 Heliamphora ciliata
CTTCATGTTATATATCATCGATGCATGGTTTATGTTTTGGAGTTGTAGAATAGCATGTAGATGTGTTTTATGCTTTCTCGGACCTTGTTTAGGCATGTTTGGTCGTCCTTAGAACACAAAATCCAAGACCAAAAATAGTAGGGAGTTGGTCGACTGGGCTGCTATGTTCGGTCGACTGAACTGTTTTTCTCGAGTTCGGTCGACTGGACCGAAGAGTTCGGTCGACTGAACTGTGGCGGTTCACGTTTTTCGAGGAGCTTCAGTTGATTGAAGTGGCCTCTTCAGTCAACTGAACTGCTTTTGGCCGAGCTTATAAGTAGTTCCAGGGGATGAAATGTTTGGAAAAGCTTATTTTTCCATTCCCTCTGCCTTCTCTCAACATAAGTGAGTGCTCCGAGTCTAGTTTTCGACGATCAGCTTGTGGATCCTTACTATCTAAGCTGATAGCTTCGCGCTCATCCGGTCAAATTCTCATTCCGACGAGGTTCAATTTTTGAGGCGTCGGATTTTGACCCAATAAGGTAAGATTCTAGACCCTACTGCTGTATAAGGGTGTTTTATGTAATTACATGTGTTTTTACCAGGTAAAAAATACATGAAATGTCATATTTGTGGTTAAATCTTGCTTTACGGGTAAAAAGCATGTTTTTTTACTTTTCTTGGTTTATTATCGTATATGACATGTGGATGTATGATTTTCAAAAGGTGGTTTTGAAAATGGTGGTTTTTGATAAAAAAAAAAACCTCAACACTTGGTGTTTTGGAGTTTGGAGCTAACCCTTAGGGTTGAGTCTCATTTTTTCAAACATTTTGTTAAAAATGGGAAAAAATATTTTGAAAATATTTTGTTTGATCTCCATGTTGATGGATGGATCAATATACATGTATCATGTATTACTTTTGAGATGATTTTTTTGTAGTTAAGCTACGGTACTTTTTTTAGAAGATTATCTAGATGTACCGGGATGACGTGTGTTTGGCACAAGTTACCCTCAGTGTAAGTCCAGAAATGTGCGTAACGTTGGTACTCAAGTCCATCGGGTTAGTCCCTGTAAATTGAGACGTTTGGGTGCTTAGTTCCCTCGGGTTGTTGCCCGTAAATTAAGTAGTTCGTTATGGTGCTCCGTATAGAACTTGTCATTACCTAGCAAGTCTTGAATGGCTGGGGTCTAGGGTAATGGACATGAGTCTATAGTTGTTACCTCTGTCCCCTTGTGATAGAGTCGGTACATAGGATCATATTCTTCTTCTTTTTCCACGATGATACATTCTGTGAGGGAACAATGTTTGATTACTATTTTCCTTAACTGTGGTGGTTTATTTGCATTACCTGCAACACATGCTTTTAACGATTGAAACAGGGGTTTAATGAAATAAAAGCGTTTTGGGAGACTTGTGTTGTTCCGATGGGAAACTTGTGGGTTTTGGATGGAAAACTTTTTTGGGTTTTGTGGTTGAGTTCGCTCCCACACTATATGATTGCATATTTCCTACTTTACAGCTTTATTAGTTGTTTCTGTTGGGCTTCGGCACACGGGTGGAATTTTCTGTAAAATCATTTTCAGGTGATGATGTTGATGGGAAGTAGTTTTGGTGATGCCCGCGGTGTCTGAAGACTTTTGTAGTTTTTCTTTTGGGTATGCCTAATCCTGAAGGCAGTTGTTGTACGTCATAAGGCGATATACTGTATGCATGTTGGAGCTGTATATTTTTTTTCTTTATGAGAGATGTATCTTTTTGGGTTTTTCCTTTATTTCAACAGATGGTTTTGATGATATAAAATTTTATTTATTTAAAATTGGTGTTTCGTGGATTTTCACGTGACTCTAGGTTTTGGGGCGTGATAGTTTTCCTACTAAGACCTATTATTTTAGTATGTTTATGAGAAATATAGTATTTTCATGTATTATCAAAGTTTTCATGGCAATTAATTAAATAGATACAGTCTTTTAAGTCAAATTAAACTATTTTGGCAATATATGACTTTTTGACTTATATTACTTGTTCAACAAGTATTGAATTATCATAATACTTAATTTTATATTTTTCTCATCATTTTATGCTAAAAATAAAGCAAAAGGTCACTTTTTGGCACACTTCCCAAGGTGGTCGGCCACTAAGGGGTATTTTTTGTCATTTTTATGTTATTTTTTCTTTTGCTACTTAATGGTACTTAAATTCTTGATTTAGGGTATCCATGTATCAAAATTTAGATTTTTAATACTTTTTGTTGTACTGGGGGCAAAACTGTTATTTTACCCTATTTATGAGAATTTTTTATTTTTAATTCATTATTTCATAATATTTACTTCATTTAGAATGTTAGCAGACTCTCCGGATGCTAAGGTTTTATTACCTATGTTTTGGATCTCTTTAGGATTTTTGGACCGAACTTAGTGTTTTCCGTTCGAGTTAGGATTTTGAACCTCTTTCATATTTTATGGCCTCGTGGACTGTCCGTCACTAATACTAGGGTCCAAGCAGGGTCGTTACACTACCCGATCGGCTTCACTTGCTACGTTCATGCTTCTAAAACGCTTCTTGACAGCCCTAAACCAGATCTCAGATAAGTTTGGATCGGTTCTTCCCTTAAAGGTCGGCGCTCTTTGCCTCCCCAATTCTTACACAAACCAGGCCCTATCCCGGACCTGGGGGTAGTTAATACTAGTGGCGAGGTCTCGCAACACCTGTGTCAAACCCGGGTTACCCATATCATTAACTAGCCCGTTCATATTTCGGTAATTTTTAGGCCGTCTTCCTATCATTCTCCTAAAAGGAAGCAATAAATGAAGGTAAGATTACTTACGTTTTGTTGGTTTAGTTTTGCTTATTAAAGTCACTTGTCATGTTAGAATTTAATTTAGAGTGGTTGTAATAAAGTTCTTATTTACGAGATAATTTTAAAGCATTAAATCCATTCAACATAAAAATTTCTTAGTTCATCCATTCAAAACACAAACATTTTTAATACAGAGTTTGTCAAACATCACAAAGACGCCTTCCTTCCCAAAACAACTTTCTCCTAATTTTTGTTACTACATCACAGCTAGGACAACACTGGTTCCCTAATTAAACAAGTATGGGCAGAACCGGCGAACTACACTCTCATATTCCCACGTCATCTCTCCTTCCAGTAGGTGTGCTGCTAGAACTACTTGATTTACATCAGTCCATACTCCCATGGAGTTAAATAACAAAGAGTAAGATACAATTGCAAAGAGCGGGGTACATAACACATAGGGCAGAACCAAAATAGGTGTGGATAAAACCGTCGAACTTTGATTGTGTAGTCCCATGTTACATAGCATTTCCATTGCACTCTCGTGTGCCACACTCTTACGGGACCCATACGTGCTCCCAGATGGTTCAAAAGATAGGTTGGATTTGATCAATTGGTCACGATTAAGGCAGTCACCGTTGACACAAATTGAGTGGTTATTTGGGGTTCAAATGTAGGTGAAACAAGAGGAGGACAATGAACAATACTTAAACAAATGTCCTCGGAACTAATTCAGTATAATTAGATTCTGATAAAAGTGATGTTATCCAATAGGCAGCCGAATTAGATATTTATCTTGAAGTTACGTCGGCCTAACGTACTTCAGTTCAAGCATCCAAGTCGACTCCCCCAGGTTGGGATTTTAAGAGTAGACAAAGAATTCACAAAATTACTGCACAAAAGCATGGTATCAAGATCGAGAGAACTGAATAAGGGCAAAAGATTTTACCAATGTCGAACATTCAAAACTGGTGTTATTAGAAAGGAGGGCACGTAAAGGGCTTTAAGCGGGTACGAGAGTTAACATAAAGGCTTGAGAAAGAAACTCATAGGGATAGAGTTATGGGGTTCTAACGGTGGCTCTCGAAGTGATTTCTGAAACTTCTCCGAGTACATACTCCTGTCTACCCCCCTTTAAAATAAGATAACTTATTCCATGAATCTTTGGTCTTCGATCTCGATGCCCTTACTCGTCCTTCATATATAGATTCCATGTTGCTTCTGATCCTGGTTATATCCTAACACGACTTGCCATAAGACTTAAACGCAACAGATTTTAGTTCTTATAATATATAGATGATAAAGTGTTAGTATATATAACTTTACAGGACTCTGGGACTCAAGGATATGAAATTCTCCTAAACCTAGGTCACGGTCGCGTGGGTAAGAGTTGAACCTAGGCTCTGATACAAACTGTAATGCCCCGTCCTTTGGGCAAGTCAGAACATACATAAATATAAATAAAAAGAAATATTCTAGCTATTCATTCATATTTATATATCATAAATATTACATCTTTAAGAGTTCTGAACTTTTCTAAATTTATAGCGATTACAGTTTCACTAAAGATTCAACAAAAAGTACAATGGGACCATGGAAATTGAACCCAAAAAAAAAAGAGAACAAAAGAGTGAACACTAAGTTTTTCGGCTAGTATTATCGGGGTCTGTTGGCTCCTAGCACTCGCCTTGTTCTTCAAATTATTCTTTTTCACCAGGGGAGACCTCTTTAAAGAATTCCTCCTCCTCACTTGTGGCCCAATGCCATAAGCCAAAACCTAGAAAAAAATTTTCTAAACTTTCTAACCAAACTCACAACAAATATTCTACAACGCATATCATATAGCACCCAATAAAATTTAATGTCAAGAAGATAGACAAATTTATAACATGGTAGTAGATAAGTGAATAAACATGCGAGTATGAGATGCTATTGTAACGACCCATGTCAAACCCTAGTATTAACGACGGTAAGCCGACAAGGTCTTAGGTTACTAGAAGATCAAAAAAAAAAAACTTAACGCACCTGAAAACCGTAATTCGATCCAAAAACCCTAAAAAGACTTAATGATCAGAGGTAAAACCCTAATACTTAGACAAGACTCCTAAAATTCTAAATTAAGTAAATAATATGAAATATAAGGTTGAAAATCAAAAATTCTCATAATTATGGTAAAATGATCATTTTGCCCTTGATATAGCAAAAAGTGTTAAAAATCAAAATTTTGACACATGGACACCTTAAATAAGATATTTAGATACAATTAAGTAACAAAAGACAAAATAACAATAAAAATAATAAACATGCCCTTGCATGGCTAGCCACATTGGGATTAGTGCATAAAAAATTACTTTTTGCCTTTTTAATTCAAAAAATTAGAAATAATTGTACAAATTAAGCATTATTATGACCCAAGAATTTTTTAAACAAGTAATATATATAATAATATAATAATGTAGGTCAACAAAAGCAAACAAATCATTATTTAAAATTTTTACACAATAAATAAGTTAAAAAGTCAATTTAAGCTAGTTTGACAATCGTGTATGCAATGCAAATGCCCAACTCGACAAACACCCAGATCATAATAGGAATTCTACACCAGAAAATTACCAGAGTAGACTTTAGGATAAATTTTACACCAAAGCCATCACTACTTCTCATTGTGAATAGTAAATCATTTACCGAGCTACATGCCACAGCTGTTTTACTGCGAAATTTGTAACGTCGTGGGGTTTGAGTTTTAAACCTAAATGCTCCCACCTTAAGAAGCATGATGCCTTCGCACCAGTGTCAACTCCAAAGTCCAAACTACCAATAATAGTATGCCATCAAAACCAGAATACTAGTAACGAACCCATGATGCCCAACTATAGTCATGATAAACCATTTCAAACACCAGAGACGCACCTAGGGTTTATAAACCAAAACCATTTCAAACACCGGGAACACACCCATAGTGTATAAACCAAAATTCATAACACCTGGGATGCACCCACGGTGTACAAGGGGAATATATCCTAAAACATTTATAAAAATGGCAACTAGGAACGCCCTATATTTAAAACTAAAAAAGATAATAACCCATCCTAACAACGGTTTACACGATGAACTCCAATATGCTGAGATACAAGTGACAATGCCCACGATGTGAAATATGGATCTCAAGTACTACTATCTATAACATGGCATCAACTAGCATGGCAAAGTTCATGGTATAATTCGTTAATCATAAAGTACAAGTATGTGAGGCACAAACTACAATTCTCAATATATGATTCAAAACTTGTTGAAATGAGTTCTAATCATTGTACATTTACTTAAAAACACTAATCAACAAATTCAAATCAATCAAAATACAAACTCAGGTCTCACGACAAAGGTACTCAAATATACACATAGCAACTTTAAAGGCCAAGTTCAAATATTAAATTTAAAGGGTCCGTAGGGTTTTGGAGCATCTAGACTTGGAATCATGTTATAATTTTTAAATATAATTTAGATAAAAATATGTCCTACAACTCTTATATTTAACACTAAGGTCAAAACCTAAGAAAAATGGGTGAATAAAGCATTCTAAGCAAAAATGGTTCAGCACTTTTCTCAAAATTTTATCAAAAATATGCCTTTGTTGGTCTTGGTTTTGGGGTACCCAATCAAGTTTAAATGAGCCCATTTTTGGATATGTTCTATATTAACATGTTCCCTACAAGCTCTGTGTTTAGGGCTAAGGATAGTTATTTGGAACAAGTTAGAGTTTTGGGCCATTTTATAAAATCGGTTCTATTAGCCGCCAAAAGTCAGCAAAGCCAGTTTTGAACAGAGAGTTTGAAATGGTTTTGAGGGACCTTCCCGAGGTATCTAGGTCTGTATTTTGGACAACAAGTAGGTCAATATGTTAGCTACAATATTCATGTAGACCACGTTTGGAGTAGGTCACTAAAAATAGGGGTTCTTGGCTATACACAAATATGTGACAAAAGTGTCCTTCAATGGCTGAACCACAACAGAGATTTTAAAAGGGATTTTGACCTATCAAACCTCAATATTTTGTGCTCCATTTTGGTGGATAGTTAGATATACATGTTATCTACAACTTTTATGTTTTGTCAAAAGCTCAGACCTCATTGTAAACTAGGGTTTTTGGGTCGATAGTGTTTAATGGTCTAAAAACGGCACACTTTGGTGGAATTGCAATATCTTGAGTTCTACTTACTCAAATGGGTTGAAACTAACTTTGGATGAAAGATAAGACAAAAAAATAAATCTGTACATAGAGAACATGCTTAGATTAATTTTTCACGTTGATTTATGGAGTTCCAAAGATCAGGGCAGAAACATTAATATTCTCAAAAATTAAGGTTTTATCCCATTTCTTTGCATGCTTGTGTTTTAGACATGAATATCAAGGTTCCTGAATATTGTTTAAGTCATCAAACTCAAAAATAACAACACACAATCACATCTCATATCATTTAAGAACACAACATCCCCTAGTTTGTTACTATGACGCCTTTTTGGTTTGTTTTTGGTTCTTGATTTTTGAAGTAGTTAAAGAGATGAGTTGAGAGATATTTTGGGTGATATTAGACATAAGGTTTAGATGTTTTACTTACTTGTTTAGAGGCTCAAAGGTGGTTGGATGGAAGGACTTAGTTTTAAGAAAAACACTGCTTGATTTCCTTGGCTCCTTGTTCTTTCTCCCCTTCTTTCCTCCCTTTCTCTCTCAAACTTGGAAGAACACTCAAGAACAATGGAAATCTATTCTCTCACTTCTCTTGACCAAAACTAATGAAGGGGGAAAGAGAGTGTTTGACTTGGTTTATATAGGCAAGGCTAGGGAACACAATGATGTAAATTTTAAGTCCTTTAAGTCCTTTTCTTCCATATCACATGGGTGATGTGATTTGGTACAGAATTTGAGAGATATACATCAGATTTGGGGTAGGGAATACAGCTAGGGGTCAGGTTAGAAGATAAAAATTTGACTCCACATCAATCATGGGGTTTTACCTTGGTTGCGTGTCCTTTTGTGCAAGAAAATATTTTAAAAGTTAATTTAATGTATTTTTTTGGTGTCTTTTCTTACTGAAACTTGTATATGTTTATGATAAATTTAGTATTCTCATGAATTATCATAATTTTCATAGCAATTGATTAAATAGATGTAATTTTTTATGTCAAATTAAGTTAGTTGGACAATATATAGCTTTTTGGACAATATATAGCTTTTTAACTTATTTTATTGTGTATAAACTTTAATAATGATTTGTTTGCTTTTGTTATCCTATAATACCATATTATTGTATATATTACTTATTCAACAAGTTTTGGATAATCACAATGCTTGATTTGATATCTTTCTCATCTTTTTAAGCTTAAAAGAAAACAAAAAGCTACGTTTTGGCACAACTTCCAAGGTGGCCGGCCATTAAGGGAAATTTTTGTTATTTTTGAAGTTATTCTGTCTTTTGTTACTTAATTATACTTAAATCCTTGATTTAGGATATCTCTGTGTCAAAATTTAAATTTTTAGGACTTTTCGCTATACTGGGGGCAAAATAGTCATTTTATCCTAATTATGAGAATTTTTAACTTTTAATTCATTATTTCATGTTAATTACCTAATTTAAAATGTTGAGAGATTCTCCGTGTGTTAAGGTTTTGTTGCTTGAGTTTTGGACCTCTTTAAAGTTTTTGGGTCAAACTTAGGAATTTCGAGTTGAGTTAGGATTTCGAACCTCTTCCTTATTCTATGGCCTCATGGGCTATCTGTTATTAATACTACGGTTTGGGTTAGGTCTTTACATGGGTCATTATCAACTAGGTTGTTAAAACTAGTGTTTAAACTAGGTCTTTACATGAGTTACCCAAGAAAAACTGTTATAAGAAACAAAAACTGTGAGACCCTAACTCGTTTTCTTTACGGCATTTTTCGACGCGCGTTTACCGTTTTTATTTTTGCATGTTTAAATGCTTTTGATGCATGATCGGGGTTAGATATGCATGCGGGGCAAGTTCCTGGGGTCGTGAGATGTTACGGTGCGAATTTTAAAAATTTTCAAAAAAAGATATTTTGGAAGCCTATAAATATCTGGAGTTAGATATTTTCAAAAGATATTTTCAAAACTTCTCCAGTAAGTTTCTTTCATTTTCTCTCTGCCTTCTCACTAAGTTCTCGGGGTCCGAGGATCGATTTTCAACGATCCAACAATGAACTCCTGCTATTGGCTTGGTGGGTTACACGTTCATCCTGACAAAATTCTATTCTGGCGAGGCTTGATTTTGCACGTGGTTCGAGACATTGAGTTTTTAACTCGCTGAGGTAGGATTCTAGACCCTACTGCTGTATAAGGATGCTACGTGTAATCGTGTGTGGTTTTAACGATTAGATTGCTGTGGATCTGAGTTTGTGTCATGTTGGGGTTTTGGGCTAAAAACCTTTTTTTGGCAATTTCGGTGGATGACATCGGGTATCGGGTGTTTCTTTAGTGGTCTTGGTGTTAGGCCTGGGCATGTGTATGTCCGAGGGTGTTGTATGGGTGTTTGGAGGCTTCTATTCGAGGTTTGGAGATGGAACCCGTAGCTTAAAAATGATTTTTGGGCTTGGTTAGTCGACTGGACTCATAGGTTCAGTCGACTGGATCATTGTTTCTTGGGTTCAGTCGACTAAACTCATGGGGTCAATCGACTGAACTGTGTGTTTGGCGTTTCTAGGCTTTTCCAGTGTGTTTTTCAGTCGACTGGGGGTTGGGTCCAGTCAACTGAAGTTCTGGGCAATGTGTTGGTGGTTTTGGTGGTTAGTTTCTTGGTTATCAATTGGTTTTCAATAGTGTTCTGTTGATTGATTATGGGGTTAGTCAATTGAAATACAGTTGAATGCCTTTGGGGGTTCAGTTGGTCGGGTTGTGGCTTTAGGAGTCGTGTTGTGATCCTGACTGTTGTGTTGGTGTCGTCCTCAGGGGTGGCATGCATGGTTAGATGCGGGTTGTTGGGGCACGGTTATGTGCGTGGTGCTTGCGCATCGTTCGTTGTGGGGAGTGTTAGGGCCCATGGCACCTTTGGAGGAAAGGTGGTGTTAGTGACCTCGTGGTTTAAGGGGTTTGGTGTAGCCTTCCAGTTAGGCTTGGTAGTGTGGGTTTCCAGTTGTCCCTGTGAGTGGATGTCGGATTTTGTGACGGGTGATGTCATAGTTTGAGATTATATGGCTATGTGCACTTATAGTTGGCTTTATGCATTTATAACTGTGGTTTATTATGTATGGATTATGTAAGTGGATTACATGATTTTGGTATCATTACGTGTACCGTAGTTGCATGCTTTCAAACTTAGATATTTTATAGGCACGGTTATGTGCAATATGAGGAACGAATGCATGTGATGCATGTTGCATGAGTTGCAGATGTTGTGTGAGTCGCGTGTGTAACATGTGACGTGGTTTGTGTAACGTAGTGATAGTACGTGGCTTTATTCATTTAAATCCTGATTAGGTTATGCATAGGTGTATAGAATGAGATAGATGGACTTGTGGTTCGGTAAATGTTAGCACTAGCTGACGGTGTGTTCGGTAGGGCTGCGGTCCTTCGGTGATAGTCTGAGAAGGTTAGACCTGAGGTCCTTCGGTTAAAGTCCGTAAAGGTGTGTGTTCGGTAGGGCTGAGGTCCTTCGGTTGAAGTCCATAAAGGTACATTGACGAGGGCTGCGGTCCCACGGTAAAAGTCCGTGATGATAAGTGATGAGGGCGGATAATGGTCCTACGATGAAAGTCCGTGAAGATGTGTGTGTTGCACGGGTTGCGTGCGTTGTGTGTGTTGCACGGGTTGCGTGCGTTGCATAGATGAGGGTTGTGGTCCTTCGGTGGAAGTTCGAAAAGTTACATGGATTGCATGAACTGCATTGTGGGATGGATAGACCAGTTTTCAAATTATTTTTTAAGAGTCGTGTGAATCGCAATCTAAAAACCATTTTCTAATTGTTTTTAAGGCTCCTGTGAGTGAGTCAAATAATAGTTTGTATCCTCACTTTCCCGTTGCATGTGAAAACTCGTTTTAAAGGCTTGAAAGAGAGTCTAAAACTGCACCTCATTTTCTTAGCATGTTTAGCTTATACTGCATACCTGTCTAGTTTCTGCTGAGTTTTGGCTCACGTGTGTGATTTGTTTTTCTTCAGGTACTGGTCACGCGGGTTGATCTGGAGGTGCTGGAGAGGAGGAAGAGCTGTAGTATTCCTTTTTGTTCTTTCTATTACATGTATGTTGTAACATATTTTCTCGGTGTTGGAATCGTGTAATGTATGCCGTTTGGCGATTATATACAATTCATGTATGTTTTATATTTGAGAGTGTATTCTCGGGTTGGTTGTTTGTGGGTGTTTCACGTGACCCGGAGTTTGGGGCATGACAAAAACTCACCAAAATTACCTGAATCAAAATGATTTGAAACATAAATAGATAACGGATTTATAACCTTTCAAAGAAGCACAACCGAGGGTTTAATTTAAAGTAAACGAAGAGCTTAAAAGAGTAAAATCCACATCCCCAAGTGCCAAGCTTTTAAAACAAAACAACAAAAATTTTCAAAATCTGCCCAGACCGATCGATCGGTCTTTAACAATACATTATTCCTTTCACGTCTATCAAAGCAACCGAAAGGTGCAAAAGACCGATCGGTAGACCGATCGATTGATCTACTAATATGTCAGGCTCTTTACCCATTTTCAAATCCAAAACTTGATACTCAACACGTAGAATATTTTCATACCTTTACAACACATTTTAGGTAAAAAGAAACAACCTTTAGAAGAACTAAAGTTCGATCCAAAATCTCCCTCGAGGCACACAAGTCGAATTTAAACGACAACGCAACCGAAAACCATTTGAATAATATTGAAATCATACAACCTAAACATCCGTTTCTCCTACAAAACAATAAGTTCAACCATCCTAAAGTTCCTCTCATACGTACAAGCATACATGCATCAAATCCATAACCTTAAGGCATACAAAACATGTTCCTCCAAGTACAAAAAGTGAAATAACGATTACATGATTCCAAAAAAAAAACCAAAACAAGAAAAACTTTAAGTTTTCTTTGATCAACCATCCTTCTTGAAACTACTTCACATTAAGACAAATCATCTGGATCACCTGAAATTGTTTAAATCCAACAACGTGAGCCGAAACCTAATAGGAATAGACTAGCATGAATAAAAGCATATCATGTAATTACTAGCTATGTGAACAACACAACCACACAAGCTTTTAAAATGGTTTTTCTTCAAAACCATTGTCGTTCACATAACCTAACGACATCCCACAATTTGAAAACACCACAAGAATCATTTTAATTCACCACAAGATTTTCAAACCAAAAAGGATTTACTCCTTTACAATAATTTACACATACCGACATTGTCGCACCTAGGAAAATGGTAGCAAGTATAGACTTTCAGCTATTGACCTAGATCAGGGGTAATGAATGGTCTGCTAGGCAATGACGAGTTCTATACCTTGCCACAACAACAACAGCCTCCCATTGGGGCAACTACTTCATTTATGGAGATTAACCCAAATGAATGAAGCACCTATTTGTGCAAATTTTTACACTTTCACCAAGGAGCAATTGCAGCCCACATTCACCATATTGTTACGATATATTCACATAATCATTAAAGACACACAATTAACCATTAATCCAAATCAAGGAACACAACCAACTCATCTAAAATCATGGAAATTAAACTATATTTCGCACAAAGCTGCTCTCAATTCAACTAACCAATTTAAAACCCATGCTCAACCCGGAGGGTTAGCTCCAAACACCAAAATCTATGTTTTTATAGCATTCATATCATTTCTTCTAGTTTTTAAAGCATATATTCATGAAAACCATCTACACAAGTACATACCAAGTTGAATTAAACCTCACTAATACAAAACATGCTTTTTTATCAGCCTAACAAAGTTTAAATCACAAAGATCATCATTCATAGCATTTAAACATGGTAAAAATGCGTATAACCATATAGAACACCCCGTTAAAGCAAGATAGTCTAGAATCCTACCGTAGAGAGTTAAAAACTCGATGCTTTATCTTTTCACGAAAACCAACGTTGTCGAAACAAGATTCCGTTCGGATGGATATGAAGCCCTCAATGTGCACAGCACCGTTTCACGCTCGTAACGCCAAAAACCACACCCAGAGCAAACTAAAAGCTAGAGAGAAGGATAGGTTTTGAACCTTTCTTTTAGAGAGATGGAGGAGAAGCTTGTAACATAAGTTTGGGAGCAAAGACCAAGGTTTTGATCTACCCCACGCGCATTTAACCCTAACAGACCGATCGATCGGTATCAGGACTGATCGATCGGTTCTACCTAGAAAATTTTATAGCTTTGCGCCATTAAGCCGAAACGGTCCAGAATTAATCTTATTATGCATTTCTAAGCCTTCACATGCATACATCTCATGAGATAAACTATTTTATAGCATCCACATTCAATATATAACACGTCGATAAAATATATTACAAAATAAAATAGGACCGAGCCTCACAAAGAATGTGTATAATCCATGTAATATCCTGTATTTTCGATTAGTGCAGTAGAATACTAAGAGACGCAATAAACCTTCATAAGACTCGTAAAACCCTAGAACATAAGGTATGTAGAAGAAAAAAAAAGCATTTGTTGAGAACTTAACGGGCTAAGACCCAAAACAAAGAAAGGGCCAAGATAAAGAAAAAGTCACCATATAGCCCAAGTGCCCATATGCCCAAGATTTGATAAGACCCAAGTTGCAATAAAGTCCCTAACCAAATAAAAGCCTAAGCTTTCCATATGGCCCAAATGGCCCACGAACAAATAGAGGCTAAAGTTTTTCATAAGGCCCAATTGGCCCACAATCAAATAAAAAGTTCAAGTCCCCCATATAGCCTAAAAGCAAGTGAGGCCCAAGTTTTATAAAAAGCCTAAATTCTTTTCTAAGGCCCAAGATCTTAGTAAGGTCCAAACTTTATTAAAATTTCAAGACACTCAAAAAGCCAAATACTAAATAAGACCCAAGATTAATAAAAAGTCTGAAGACCTTTAAAGATTTAAAACCAATCGAAGGCCCAAGAGATTCTTTTCTCAAGCCTAAATACTAAATTCTTTTTATGAGGCAAGACTAAATAAGGCTGAAGACCCCAATAAGGCCCAAAACTAAAAGTAAGACACAAGTAGGAATGAAGGCTCAACTCAAGTAAGGGCCCAATTCTTTTAATGAAGTCCATAAAAATTTTAAAAAAATTTATGGATCAAGCCCAATAAAATTTTAAAGTTGAGCCGAACTTAATTAATTCTTTTGACCCATTTAAATCCATGAGAATATATACATATATGTTTATATTATATATATAAATAATATAAATAAAAAAAGAAAAAAATTAATGGGGTGGCCCTCCACCACCCACCACTACATGGCAAGTACAAAAATTTCAAAATTTAAAGAATTTTGTGTACTTTAGGAGATTTATTCTTATGTCTTGCTTTCCTAGCCACTAAAACATATGTACTTTTTTCCTAGACTTTTAATTGTAAAAAAATATATATTATGCTTCTTGTGTAGAGTTATATATATTTTATTTCCACATATCCTTTTTTGATATATGGTCACATGGAGGGCCCAATTTTTCCTTAAATTAGGAAACAATTGTACTTTATTTAGTGTAGGGTTTTTAATGAGAACTGAATGCATTGTTTTTCTTACCAAAACTTAATCATTACATTTTGGAAAACACATCTCATACCTTGTGTATATATTACTCTCACATATCATTTATTGAGCCAAAACATCTATATTTGGGTATACATATATCAACCAACATGGAAATAAGAGCCAAATGAATACGGAATTCAAATGACATACAAATGAAATGCAATTTTGTGTGCAGAGACATATGTATATTTTTCATAAGCATACACAAAATAAAAAGAGAAAATTAATTAGAAGTCCCGGGATTTGTATTCCATAAAGTCCCAACCATTTTTTAATTATTTCATTAAGTCCTACTTTTTAAGTTTATTATATTCTTTTGGCAAAAATACCCCTTATTCTCGTACATTTCTCCCGTCCTCTCTGTCTCACTCTCTCCCTTCACAGATCAGTTCTCCATCGTCACCTTGCCGTCGCCTCGCCATTGCCGCCCTCGTCGTCGCTGCTCGCTACTCGTTGCCCTATTGACGCGCTCTCCACTGTCCCTTGCTGTCACCATTGACATGAATCAGATCTGGAAGCTGTGGCCTTGCTTGAACCAGATCTGGCCGCTGTCGCCTCGCTATCACCGCTCGCCACTCACCGCCATCGCCGCTCGCGTCGTCACTACTTGTGAGACCCTGTTCTATTTCTATTTGAGTTATATATATATTCGATGTGGTCATTCGTGTTTATATATGTTTTGATGCATGTTTGAGTTTAAATATCCATGCTGAGTTGGTTCCCGGGATTGTTGGGAGTTACAGTTCAAATTTTAAAAATTTTAAAAAAAGATATTTTGGAGGTCTATAAATATCTGGAGTTAGATATATTCAAAAAGATATTTTCAAAACTTACTCCCTAAGTTTTCTCCATTTTTGACGGTCCAACAGCCAATCCTTGTTGTTGGCATTGTGCTTGCGCATCCATTCGGATAGAATTTTATTCTGATAAAGCTCGATTTGGCACGTGGATCGAGACATCGAGTTTTTAACTCACCGAGGTAGGATCCTAGATAGTTAAGTTGTTAAAGGGTGTTACGTGTAATCTTATGCATATCTACTGTGAGACCCGGACCCATCTCTTTTGAGATATTTATATATGTTGATGTGTTTCTTTCTGTATATGTATCTCTGTGTTGTATGGTTTATGTTTCAAGT
>JAUMHN010402361.1:0-15667 GCA_032360265.1 Heliamphora ciliata
TAATTAATTTTATATTGACTATATAAATTAATTCACACCCCAATGTTATTATGAATAGTGTTTATCCTCTTAATCCTGAAATAATTATTGATTTACATATATTTAATATTAGTTGTTTTGATTCATTAGATGGTGCAATCTTATATGGGTCTATATTCCCGGTAAGTTAAATAGCGGTATTATTTATATGACAAATATTAATTATTGACGGAATCCACATCTCGAAAGATCGGGATTGACGATACCCACTTAAGGAAGCTTATAAGTTTTGACCGGGCCAACCCCTACATGTAGATTTGATTATTCGGTAATCAAATAAGTTAAGCGGAAGTGCTTAAGGAATTTTAAAATGCCGATTAAATTAAATTATTAGTAATTAAATTTAATTGGCTGGTATCGAGAATTTTAACGTGGGGAGAAATGTTAAGCATTTAATAATAGGAGTTCAATGCAAGAAGGTCTTGAGATTATAGGTCAGAGTGCAATTATAGTTCTTTAATGGTGTGAACTGTAATTCAGTGTTTTATGAAAATTACAAAAATTGTTACAAGATTTTCATAATTACAGATATTGCTATGAGATTTGCTTAATTGCGAAAACCGCTGATGGATGTCTGTATTCCACTGGAAGTCTTACTCACATTTACTCCACAGGTTCTTGTTGTAGCCCTATAAATATGCAGATAGGCTGAACCAGTTTCATAACTTGTCTTCTAGACTAAAGCTGTCCAAGTTTTGTTGGTATGAGTTCTTTAAGAATTATAGCCCACACTATATCCAGAAATCGTATAAGAAAATATAGTAGAAGGTCTAACGAGAGTTTCAACTCGGAATAAAAAATGGTGTTGAAGATTTGACCGGTAAAATGTATTCTTCTAAATTAAGTTTGGTTGTACGGATTTTATTTTTGATTGTTCAACGTCAAAAATTTTATCTGGAGCCTATTTCAGTGTTTACCTGTCCAGTTAATTTTTTACCGAAAATCGTTTGTAAAAACAATGATCTTGGCAGTTTTGCCTCTAACAATAATTTCATTTAAGTAAAAACAATTCAGCATTTTATAGAGAAAAGTACAAAAAAAGTGCTTCAGTTAGTCTCGATTTTGGGGCATCTAATCAAGTCCTACATGTCTGATTTTTGAATATGTTCTAATTTAATGTCCCCTATAAGTCTCATAAATAGTTCTAAGGATAGTTATTTGAAATAAATTAGAGATATAAGCCATTTTGTAAAATACGTTCAGTCAGCTATAAAACACATAACAGAACTTGTTTATAACAGTGGGCTTAAAAATAATTTGTTTATAACAGTGGGTTTAAAAATAGTTTGCGGAATCACCTGAGGTTATCTAGGTCTGATGTTTGGACAGTAATTTGTTCAATATGTTACCTACATTTTTTATGAAAACCACGTTTGGAGTAAATCACTAAAAATTATGAGTTTTTGGTTATACAAAAATATGTGACAGAGGGCTCTGTTACTTACAAATCCATAATAGTGATTTTAAGATGTATTTTGGCCTATGCAAACTTAATAGTTTGAGCTCATTTTTTGTGGACAATAAGATATAGTTGTCATCTACAAATTTCATGTTTTGACCTAAGTTCAGATCTCATTCTAAACTAAGGTCTTTAGGTCTGCAAAACTGAGTGGTCAGAAACTGACACACTTTGGAAAAAATGTTATCGCTTGAGTTATACTCATCCAAATCAGTTCAAACTAATTTTGTATAAAAGATAACATCAAAACCTAGGTCTAGATATAAAGAACACACTTAGATCAATTTTTTATCTTTAGTTATGATATTTCAAAATTCAGGATAGAAAGTCAAAATTACTCAAAAATTTGGCCTTTATGGATTTTAACCTCCTAGCTCATGGTATGTCAACATATGATCCTTATTCTTCGTATGCATGTATTTTGGACTTAAATATCATTGTTCCATAACATATAGAAGTTACACATCTCATGAATACAAACATACAAACACATCTCCTATCATAAAAATATGAACAACCCCTATTTTCTCACTATAATGCCTTTTTTATTAATGTTTTGATTTTTGTTCTTGTTTGTGTTTTAAGAGATGAGTTGAGAGGAGTTTGGTATAAGTTTAATCAAAGAGTTTAGAGATTTTTGTTATTTTGAAGCTCTAATGGTTGAAGGATGATGGGACTTAGCTTTAAAAGCACTCATGTCATGCCCCAAAACCCAAGACATGGAGATCCAAGATTGAATATGTCATATTTATAGCCCAAGAAGTAAGGAATTTGGTAAAAAAGTCCAACAATGATAAAAATAACGTTTCCCGAGAAGTTCAAAAAACAAGCGTGCAAAAAACGATTAATGAAAATAGATATACCTTAACTATTTTATCCATAACTCCTTTTACCAAACTAATTTTGATATGAGATTAGAATCATTGGAAAGAAGACTTTTGGGGCTTCAATTTGAGCACAAGAATGACCTAATTCAGAGTCCGAGCGAGGAAGATACGCTTGTTTGAAAAATGGTTCGACAGGTAAAAAAAAGACCACGCGATAAACCGATCGATCGGTCTATCGGTCTATCGATCTATCTGAACCAAGATGCGGATTCTCAGGAAACTGAGGCTATGAAAAAATCGCTTGATAGACCGATCGATCGGTTCATCGATTCATCGAAAACCAACTTTATTTTTGTGATCTTTCTGAAGTCCTAACACTCACCCAAACCCTTATTCATGCAAATAAAAGGCACTAGAACATTAGAAAACATTTAATAAGTCTCCAAAATAAATTTAAAACTTCTAACCAAGAGGCACACAACATCCAATATCAAGCAATTTTATAAAAACTTGACCTTAAAAGCCTTACAAAATAATATTCTTGACATAAAATTATTACAACATTTGTATTCCTAATACAAAAATAATTACACATATTCCATCTGATTCCAAACGATCACAAGTGTCTCTTGAGTCACTCCTATGCCAAAGAATCTTCTCCAACACCTGAAAAGTTTTATTTTGAACAACGTAAGCCAAAGCCCAATAGGATTCTAGCAACCTATATGAAACATGCTCGTATGTAAAGAGCAATTCTATATCAATACTCCCTAAGCCCAAAGGATGCCCCCATTTTTCTACAATGCAATTTTAATGAATTTCCACGATTCAATCCATAACTTTCCATCATAACCCAATTAATCATCTAGATATGTAATCCGATCAAATCACATTGTCTTAACGCCTATTATCACACACATTTGCACACCTTTTCGAGAACACCATCCGAAGGAACGGGGCACCTCACTACATTTTCGGGTATTAAATTGAGGGAATCGGTACCCATCCTTGCGCAAGTTTTCGGTCTTTCACCGAAGAGCTAGTCAAGCCCACATTAATTCAAAATCTACCTCAATAAATACAACATAATTGCTCAATAATATTGGTCCCTCAACCATTGCACATGGTTTTCACCTATCACACATGTATTCACTACATGGTTCACAATTCAATCCTCAAAATTAATTTCACCAACTCAAATTTCCACAATTTGGTACTCAAAATCAATTTAAATGGGAATCCCCCAATTTTGTCACATCAACAAGATTTTTAATCAAAAACCCAATTTATGCACAATTTATCCAATGTTAATAAAAGTCATATCTCCAAGATGCCAAACCCAAACCAAATTCTTAGTTAAACCCACATTTAAATTCATTATTCTCAATTAGTTCAAATCCATAAATTCCATGGTTAAAAACACAAATTAAACACTTTTCATACTTCCATCACCCTATCCTTCAACAGAATCAAGTTAAACTCAACTAGATCATAAACATTCAAACCTAGGGTTTTAAAACCACATGATTTTAACAACAAATACATGAAATAGAATATAGTTTCTTGCATATATACCACAAAGAAATATGTAAGGAGAAGAATCCTACCTCTTGGAAGCCAAAAACCTTAGGACCCGCAAACCTTAGGTTTATGGACCTCCACGAAATCGAGTTTTAGTTGGTTGGTTGCGGAGCCCTCGCCGAGTATAGCTAGAATCCCGGTTGACGTTGATCAATTTCGAGTGAAGGGAGTTAATTTCTAGAGAGAAGGGGGAGCCATGAGCTTGAGCTAATATCCATGGAGGAAAAAAAAGAGAAGATGAAGAAGAAGGCCCAACGGGGGGGGGGGGGGGGTTCTCTCTCCTTTTGTGTCTTGTGTATATTTATTTATTTATTTTAATTGTTAAGTGGGTCCCACCACCAATATCTACATACAGTATGTATATTTTAAATCTATAACCATAAATCCTCCAAATTAACTTTAATTAATCTAAATCACATTATTCTAATTTTCTGGCATCATGAAATTAATCTCAATTTAATTTTCCAGTGTCTCAACACATGCCAACCATATAATCATGCAACGTTTATCATCATAAATCATCTCCATTAATTCTGTTACGTTAATAAAATTAATTAAAATGTTCTAAGCCTCCACAACCTCCCTCCCTTAGGGAACTTCATCCCTGAAATTCAACATGAGTTCTCGCATTAACTTCCTTCCTATTCTTACCAACGACCGCAAAAACAAGACATCACAAGGTTTACAATGAAATAGATGCTATCACATTCCCACACCCAAAACTGGTCTCGCGCACACTTTACTTTCGCTAACACTAACTAAGGTTTTCACTTGGAATACCGCACAACTATCTCGTCTCTGTCTTAAAACACATCGTGGACTACCTCTATAAGTTGAAAATACATATTGTCGAACCTTAATACCATCCATAGGAAATCACATACATCCTACCCTACACACAACCTGAATCTCGTTCGCATCCTCACAATTGATAACTACTGAACCCCAAAATACATTACTACTGCACCAACACTTGAAGCCAAAGGGATATTCATTCCAGAGCAAAAAACAACAAATATCTAGTTCAAAGGAAAAGAACTCATTCGGACCATAGGGTGGTTTACCACAATACAAGATTTTTAAGCAAAATAATGGCTCTTAAAGCAGAATTCGAATCATGGCAAGAATGTGGCTCAACAGTGATTATGGTCTTGTAACATCCAAGACCGGGGTCAGAGAGTATCAATACAGAAAACATCCCATAACGAAGGACGTATCCCACAACGGTAGGAAAAAATCGAGCCAAAGATGTAACAATCAAACGAGTAACTCACAATAAGATAGGACGTTAAACATACATTTTCAAGCTGAAACAACATTACTCTGGCGTGGAAATATAATAAGAGGGTTCTTATGAATAAAAGTCTTAATGACACCTAAGATAATAGGGTTACTCACCAAACTAAACACTCAACACTTCCATTCATCATCGCATGATTATTCACTTAGAACCACAAACCGTCAACCGCCCAAAGACGAAAACAAGAACTAGCTCAACCGAACACCAAGCACACTCACTCAACGGAAAAGAGTAAACAAGCCTTGGCCAAAACCACCCAAGGCCAAGCACCAAAAATCATATTCACATACACCATCTTGCCCTTTCAACACTCGCACTCAAACACTTAATCATTGAACGTACTTATGCCAACCACCCATCCTAAGTTGTCATACAATATCACCAAAACTAACAAAATCATAACCTCTCTCAAACTTCTCAAGATAGACTCTAAGCATTTCCACAAAGGGACTTCTCCATTAAATGAACAAGAATTTCATGCTCCAACCTAGGCAAACAAGTTAATTTTAAGAGACCACAACGACGAAGGTTCCCCAAACCTAAACTCCTTGTAACTCACGTCTAAACTGTATTCTCACAGAAGCTTCACAATCCTTTGCAACATAACTCATATCATCGCCTAAAGCGAATAACCCAAATGTCAACTCTAAGGAAACTCTGAGGCTTTTAACACCAAATAAGGCACCAACTGGGACCTATAAAGGACCATTAGGGATTCATAATGTGCACAACACGGCCAAAAGAACTTCAACAAAGATCTTATCTTCACAAGAGCTAAAAATGTCAACAACTCCACGTTAACAAGAACATGTATCACAAAACTATCAAACAACCTTAAATTGATCGCTGGGGACATAGGTTCCACATCTCAACAACTCCCATCTGATACTTCTAGGGTACACAACCCAGATGGTCATATCCATATGGTAGAGCAACAAATCTTCACCAAGAAACTATGAGGAACTAGTCCTACGCTCACACGATCACGGTGGTATAAGTTCACATAGCACCCAACAAGACCACAGTAAGGGTACAAAGTTTTATGTAGGTCTTAATCTTCCCAAGAAACTACCAAGCAGCGAAGTGTCAGGGTTGTTTACTAAAAATCATAAATTTATTTTTGGTTTTAGTATTTAATTTTATTTTTAATAAATTTTTTTTATTTTATATGAATCTTAATGAGTAATGTATGTATATTATTTCTTTAATTTTATGCATGGTTGTCCTTTTTCTGTACAGTATTTAATTTGGTTTGTAAAGTACGGCTTGCACACAGAAAATCAATTATAGGTCCTTGAAGAATATAAATTTAGTACACAGTTTAGATAGAAATGGACAAACTATTGATACGATTGTAGCACAGAGTTTTAGTAAGCATGTCTTGGTTATGGAGAACAGATAATAGCGTTGTCTATTGTTCTGATTTGCTGTGCTAGTACACTTTGTGTGTATTGAACATGACCACATTGGGGTAATTAATTTTATACTGACTACATAAATTAATTCACACCCAAAGATTATTATGAGTGCTTATGCTCTTAATTCCAAAATAATTATTATTTGCGTATATTTAATATTCGTTGTTTTGATTCATTAGAGGGTGTGTTCTTTTATGGGTCTATAGTCCTAGTGAGTTGGATAGCGGTATTAATTATATGGTGAATATTAATTATTGACGAAATCTGCGTTTCGATTGTTTGGGATTAACAATACCCCTTTAAGAAAGCTTATAAGTTTTGACCAGGTCAAACCCTACAGGTGAATTTGATTATTCGGCGGTCAAATAAGTTAAGCGGAAGGGCTTAAAGAATTTTAAAGATGTCAAATTAAATTAAATTATCAGTAATTAAATTTAATTGACAGGTATCGAGAATCTTAACGTGAGAAAATGAGTTAAGTATTTAATAACAGGAGCACATGCAAATTGGTCTTGATATTATGGCTAAGAGTGCAGTTACAATTCTTTAGTAGTGTGAACTGTAATTTAATATTTTATAAAAATTACAGAAATCGCTACAAGGTTTTCATAAATACAGAAACCGCTGAGAAGTTTGCATATTTGCAGAAACTGCTAGATAGGTATCTGGGTTACACTAAAAGTCTATGTCATAATTACTCCACAGGTCCCTGCTGTGACCCTATAAATATGCGAGTCGGCTAAACCAAAATCATAAGTTATCTTTCAAGACTAAAGTTGTCCAGGTTCTGTCGATTTCAGTTCTTGAAAGATTGTAACCCACACTACGTTTGGAAATCGCATAAAAAATACAGTAGAAGATCTAACCGGAGCTTCAACTCGGGAAATTAAAATTCGTAGTTGAAAAATCGACCAAAAGGTATTCATTTGCCTGTTTAGTTTTTATTTTTTTAAAAATCATTTACAAATTAATGGTCTTGGCAGTTTACCTCCAAAAATTGGTATTAGAGCCGTTTTGATTTTTGTTTACGGTTAATCGAGGGGCCGGGTAGATTTACAACTGTGCTAATTTTATTTTGCAAGCGTTCTAATTCCAGTTTTAATATTATCGTTAAATTCATATTTGATTGAATGGTTTGAATGATGATTTAATTTAATTTTTTAATCACAAGAGTTAATCGTGATAGTTTAAGCCTTTTTAGTTTGAATGTGAGTTTACGGAACATAAGTTATTCACATAAAAGTTTTTATTAGTTTTTAAATATTATTTAGAATATTTAAGAACAGGTTTGAAAATCCAAGAGCACGAAGAACAGGCAGCGGCATAACCGGCAACACCGACGGTGATTTCGGGAGTTTTGAGCCACAGATCGCAGTGGTTTTCCAATGGTTTTGAAATAGATTTTTTTGGTAAGTTTTCTGCAGATTTTTTGTATTAAAAAACAGCAACAAAACAGTTCAAAACCCAGCAAAAAATTGGTGAAAAAATAGCACCGGCGACGGTGGTTTCTAGCGGCAATTTGGGCTGTTTTTTGATAGTTTTGCAATGTTTCCAGGACTGGTTTTGGAGTAGTTTTTTAAGCATAAAATAGTAGTAAACAGTGCTGGAAAAAAACTGTCCAAAAACAATGAAACAATCGGGTGAAAAACAGGCAGCAAATAGGTAGTAGTTTTGGCAGCGGCATCGGGCTGTTTTGGGGCTATTTTCGAGCTTTTTTAGCACTGTTTTTGTGGCATTCTTCAAGATAAAATATTGCTGGATATCAATGCTAAAAATAAGAAGAAACGGGAACCAAAACAACCGTGAAAAAAGGCCAAACGGGCGGCGATGCATGGGTGCGGCGGTGCGGTTTTCAGCGCCATCGAAAGTTTTTTTGAGCTTTTTTCGAACCTGAATTTTTATAGAAAAATAGTATTTCTTGAGAGCTATTTTGCAGAAAAAATGGCGTCGAGAACGGAGTTCGGGAGAGGCAGCAAAAGCCTTATGAACCGACGGCTTGCGGCGGCGCCAGTGGTCCGGCGGTGGTGGTGCTAGTTCGGGGCAGTTTTGGCTCAATTTTTCTGATGTTTTCGAGCCTCGGGAGTGTTGTATATGTATAACATTGCATATCGAGTAATCCTGATCCAACTTGGATGCCAGAAGCTAATTCAGAAAAGGATTGAAAGATTACAGTTTATCTTTGAACATGAGACTGAAACTCATTAGAATTTTTGTTTGATCATAAAATTGGGATATATATATATATATCCTGCATTTATATTCTTTTAAACTGCGTGGATGATGTATATCTGTTTTATATATTCTTGTTAATTTAATTAATTCAAAAAATTCGATTTTAATTAAAATTTTGTAAAGAAAAATAAAATAAAATTTTTTTAATTAAATGAAATTTTTTAGATATTTTATTTTTACAAAATAACAAATTTAAGATAATTTTTTATTAAATCAGATATCTTTGAAAAATGTATAAATTAATTCCGATTTCTGGATTAATTAAATAAAAAAATATTTAATCTTAATAAATTATTATTTTCAAAAAATATATAACGTAAAAATAAAATATTTAGAATGCCTTTAATCACTATCTTAGCTATAAAGCTAAAGAAAAAATTGTACATTCTTGGGTTATTTTATTTGTTACGCATTAAAACACGAAAAGATGGTTTGACAAACTAGAATCTTTTGGATCGTGTATACGAAAAAATATTTTGGAATCATTCAGATCGTTTGGTTTTCAAAATTTATAAATTTATTTTAATTAAACGAATTTTTATAATCCTCAAAAATATTTAAAAAATCTAAGTGGGAGAGGAAATTTATTCACAAATAAATTCTACGGTCTCTATCACTAGTTTGTAACTGATATAATTAATTCTGCGTGTTGACAGTAAGTCCTTCCTCTCAATCGAATATGATTAATTGCGGTATTACTAGTACGAACCTCATTTAGAGATAATTCTAGATAATTATTAGTGTGGATCACTTCTCTATCTGAAGGGTTCATTGCGAAGCGATTGATGTAGGATTAGGTGATGGTTAACACTTTAGCTGTAAATAATAGTATTTTCTCTATTTGAGTCATTACTATTATTTACTAGACCGAAGCTGTGTCAAGAACTTAATTTTACTTGGCAGGATCAGTTGCTTAGATAATAAAATTAATAGAAATTGGCCTGTCTAGACAAACGATGGATAGTAAATGTCCTCCCATCGAGGCATGCTATTTACAGGATACCAGGCTACTGGCAAACTTTTTTTAAATGGTAGATAGAACCAATTTTAAAATAAATTCAAAATTTTACTCATCATAATTAACGGTTATTTTTAATTATGTGATTCTTAGGATTAAAATGGATTTCAAACCACTTGCGTCAATACTCAAAGAAAATAAACTAACGGGACCAAACTATGTAGACTGAAAAAGAAATTTAGACATTATCTTAATTGTTGAAGACTACAAATTTGTATTAACTGAGATTTGTCTACCAGTATCTGATGAGGGGGCGACCAAACAAGAAATCCGGGCCCATCAAAAGTGACAGAAAGCTGATCAGATGGCTCGTTGTTACATTTTGGCTTCCATGTCAAATGTTTTGCAACATCAGCATCAGTCTATGCCCAGTGCCTATGACATTATTACCAACCTCAAAGAAATATTTAGAAATCAAAATCGTGCTACTAGGCAGGTGGCTATTAAGTCTCTTATGAATACAAGCATGGCTGAAGGCACCCCAGTTAGGAATCATGTTATGAAGATGATCAGTTTTCTGAATGAACTGAAGATCCTAAGTGCTGAAATTGATAGAAAAACCCAAGTCGATATCATACTCTAGTCACTACCTGGTAACTTTAAGCTGTTCTGTCTGAATTATACCATGAATAAGCTCAGCTTTTTATTGGCAAAACTTCTTAAAGAACTGCAAGCAGTCGATGGTGTTCTTAGGAAGTCAGGTTCTGTGCATGTGGCTGAAAAAGGTTCTTCATCTAAGCCGAAAGGCATGAAGAAGAAAAAGATTCAGAAATAGGGAGGCACAGGTCCAAAAGCAGATAGGAACCAAAAGCTGATGTGAAGAAGCCGAGAGGCAAGTGCTATCACTGTAACTAATTTGGGTATTGAAAAAAGTAGTGTCTAATTTTTCTCAGTAAGTAGAACAAACTAGGTAATTTCTATTCACTAGTGGTTGAAACATGTTTAGCAGTGTTATCTACTGATATCTGATATTTAGATACGGAAACTACTAATCATGTCAGCAATTCTTTGTAGGGATTCCAGGAAACTAGGCAATTTAATGATGGAAAAATATACCAACATATGGGCAATAATACCAGGGTGGCAACAGTTGTAGTAGGAGATATCACTCTCAGTTTTAGTAAAGATAGGATTTTACTTCTAAAAAATTATTTTTATGTACCTTCAATTAGAAGAAATTTAATTTCAATTTCTACTTTAATAATGGACAAGTATTCTATTCATTTTAAATAACTCTGTGGTTATTAAGAAAAATAAATATTTTATTTATTCTGGTACATTGGTGAATGATCTGTATGTTATATCTCATATTTCTCCTACACTGTAACTAACTGAATTGAATAATACATCTAATTTACCATATAAGAGAAAGTTTCATTCTTTAACGAATCAAATGTTTCTTTGGTACTTACGCTTGGGTCATATTAATCTAAAAAGGATAAATAGACTGGTAGAAGATGAACTTTTGGATTCATTGGAAGTAGATGCATTTTCAGTATGTGAATCCTACTTAGAGGGTAAGATGACCAGGATGCCCTTTTCGGCCAAAGGCAATAGAGCTAAAGAACCGTTGGAACTAGTTCATTCTGATGTGTGTGGTCCTATGGCAATCCAGGTTAGAGGTGGTTTTGAGTACTTTGTTAATTTCATTGAGAAATTCAAAGAATTCAAGACGGAGGCAGAGAAGTGTCTGGGTAAAAGTATCAAATTACTACAATCCGACCATGGTGGGGAGCACCCATTTGGAGAGTTTAGGGACTACTTGTCGTCAGAAAGGATTATATCCCAGTTGACTGCACCAGGCACTCCGTAGCAGAATGGTGTAGCAGAAAGAAGGAATATGACTCTTATGGAAAACGTAAGGTTAATGATGAGTTATTCAGGATTACCCGATTCGTTTTGGGGACTTTCATTAATGACAACGGCTTATATTCTAAACTTGGTACCTACTAAGTCAGTACATTCTACTTCCACAGAATTATGGACTAGGTGTAAGTCTAGTCTGAGACATATTCTAATTTGGGAGAGTCCAGCAGAAGTGCTGAAAAGGAACGCGGGTAAGTTTGAACCAAGAACATAAGTCTGTTTCTTTGTAGGGTATCTCAACGGAACGAAGGGTGGTCTATTTTATAATCATAAGGATCGGAAGGTCATTGTTAGCACCAATGCCCGATTCTTAGAAGAGAATTATATTATGGAACACAAGCCCAAAAGTAAAATTATTCTAGAAAAATTGAGAGAAAATACTAGTAGAACAGAAGAGGAATCACAGGTCACTAATATCCCATTACCTCGTCGTAGTGAGAGGATTATCGGGACAGGTGCAAATCATGATCAGGGTGCCACCATTAACATGCCTGACGAGCATGTGGGTAATGGTGCATAGGGATAAAATTCTGCACAGCGTGTTACTGCTGGTACATAGACACAGGGAGTGCCTCGTCATAGTGGGAAGGTTATTTATCAACCTGATCGGTATATGTTCTTGGGAGAGTCTTTTCACAAGATCCTGGCAGAACTGGATACCGAACCCTATAACTACAATGAAGCACTCATGGATAAAGATGCAGATCTTTGGTAAAAGGCTATGAATTTAGAGATGAAATCTATGTATCTAATCAGGTCTGAGAACTCGTAGAACCACCTGAAGGGATAAAATCCATCGAATGTAAGTGGATCTACAAGAGAAAGAGAGGAGCAGATGGGAAGGTTAAAACCTTCAAAGCCCGGCTTATTGTAAAAGGGTTCACTCAGAAAGAAAGGATCGATTATGATGAAATCTTTTCGTCAGTAGCCATCCTTAAGGCTATCCGAATTCTCTTATCCATTGCGGCTCATTTCGATTACAAAATTTGACAAATAGATGTCAAGACAGCTTTCCTTAATGGAAGTCTTGATGAGTGTATCTATATGGTACAACTAGCCAGTTTCATAGCGAAGGGCCAAAAGCACATGCTGTGTAAACTTAAGAGATCCATTTATGAATTTAAGCAAGCATCGAGGTCTTGGAATACTTGGTTTGATCAAGCCATAAAGTCTTATGATTTTGATCAGAGTCCAGATGAGTCTTGTGTGTACAAGAAGCATGACGAAAGTGTGGTTGTCTTTCTTGTACTTTATGTTGATAATATCTTGCTTATTGAAAACGATATGGGGGTGTTATCTTCGGTAAAAGTATTGTTATCTGGGCAGTTCGATATGAAGGACTTGTGAGAAGCTAGTCACATTCTTGGGATCAATCTTTTGCGAGATTAGAAATAAAGGATGTTAGGCTTATCATGTGACGCCCCGTCCTCCGGGCACGTCGGGACATACATAAATATAAATAAAGGGATATTCTAGCTATTCATTCATATTTACATATGTTAATTATTACATCATAAAGGAGATCTGAACCGTTCAAAGTTACATAAGTATTATAGTTCCACCAAGAAATTTCAACAATTACACTAAACACGAGAAGTCTGAATATAAAAACGAAAAGCAGAAGCTTTAACTCCTTAGAATGAATCAGCTGGATTCTTGTGCTCTTGGGACTCACCCTGTTCTTCAAACTCTTCTTCTCCCTCGGGGTTGACTTTCTCCAAGAACTCCTCCCTACCTGTGGCACGAATGCCATGAGCCAAGGCCCAGAAACAAAACACTTCAACCTTCTAACTAATCTCACAGTACAAAATTCACCGCAACACATACTATATAACACCCAGTACAGTTTATAGTCAAGGAGATAGACAAATTTATGACAGTATAGCAGATAAGCCAAATAACATGCGTTTATGATATGCAGATGCACAACCCAAAATGTACCCAGAAAAGAACAAGAATTCCACGCCGGGAATTACCAGAGTAGACTTTATTGGACAAATTGATCACCAAAGCCATCACTACTCCTCGTTGCGAATAGTAACCGCATCGCCTGGCGTCATGCCACAATTGTTTTACTCAATGGCAATGGTGTGCGGTTTGGGACGCACCTAAACGCTCCCACCTTAAGAAGTATGATTATAGATAAATCATATACCAAAGCCATCACTACTCCTCGTTGCGAAGCAACGGCGTGGGGTTTGGGACGCACCTAAACTCTCCCACCTTAAGAAGTATGATTATAGATAAATTGTATACCAAAGCCATCACTACTCCTCGTTGCGAAGCAACGGTGTGGGGTTTGGGAAGCACCTGAACACTCCCACCTTAAGAAGTATGATACCTTCGCTCAGTGTCAACTCCAAAGTCCAAACCACCAAAATCAGAATGCTAGCGGCGAACCCATGATGCCCAACAATTTCCATGATAAATCATTTCAAACACTGGGGACGCGCCCACGGTGTGTAAACCAAAACATTTTCGAAATGGCAACCAAGGACGCCCTAGACTCAGAATCAAGAAGAATGATTCCAACACAGCCCATCCCAACAACGGTTTACATAGATGGACTCCAATATGCCAGGATGCAAGTGACAATGTCAATGATGTATGATATGGATCTCAATAACAATCATTTATAGTATGATACCAACTAGTATGGCAAGATTCATGGTATAACGCGCAAAGCATAAAGTACAAGTATGTGAAGTATGAACTACAATTCTCAAGATATGATTCAAAGAGGATAGCATGGGTTCTAAATCATCATATATTCTCTTAAAAGTACTAATCAATTAATTCAATTCGATCGTCATATAGAACTCGGGTCTCACAACAAGGGTACTCAAACATACATTTAGAAAGTTTAAGTCCAAAAATCAAGTATTAAATTAAAAAGGGCGACAAAGTTTTGGGGCATCTAAACTTGGAATTAAGCTATGATTTTTATACACCATTTAGATAAAAATATATCCTACAAATCTCGTGTTTATCGCTAAGGCCAAAACCTAGGGCAAAGGGGTGAACATTTCATTCTAAGCAAAAAGGGTTCAACATTTACTCCAGATTTTTACCAAAAACTAGCTTCTGTTGTTCTCGGTTTTGGGGTATCAAATGAAGTCCAAATGAGCCCATTTTTTAGTATGTTCTATTTTAACAGGTTTCCTACAAGTTTCATGTTTTGAGATGAGGGTAGTTGTTTGAAACAAGTTAGACTTTTTGGCCATTTTAAAAAGTGGGTTCTGTCAGCCACAAAAACTCAACAGAGCTGGTTTTGGACAGAGGATTTAAAACGGTTTTGGGGTGTCATCCCGAGGATTTAAGGTCTGATTTTTGGGTAGAAACTACATAAATGTGTTAGCTACAAAGTTAATTTATACCACTTTTGTAATAGATCACTAAAAATAAGGGTTTTGGACCATATAAAAATATGTGACAGAATGTTCCTCGAGGGCTAAAAACCAACAAAAACTTTCAGAGGGGTTTTGACCTATCAAACCTCAATATTTTGTTCTAATTTTTAGTGGGTAGATATATATACATGCTTTCTACAACTTTTATGTTTTAACAAAGGTTCGGATCACAATTTAATATAGGGTTTCTAAGTCAGTAATGTTGACAGGTCAGAATTTGACACACTTTGGTAACATTGCAATATCTCGAGTTCTGGTTGTTCAAATGAGTTGAAGCTAATTTTGGATGAAAGATAACACAAAAATATAACTCTGGACATAAAAATCATGCTTAGATCAACTTTATACAGAGAGTTATGGTATTTCAAATCTCAGGGCAGAAACATCAAAGTTCTAGAAATTCAAGCCTCTTAGGGTTTAGGTCTTCTACGTGTGACATATCATGTTTTTGTTCCATTTCCTTGCATGCTTGTGATTCTAACTTTAATATGAAGGCTCCAGCACACTTAGATGTCAT
>JAUMHN010402372.1:0-38423 GCA_032360265.1 Heliamphora ciliata
TTGCCAAAATAACTTAATTTGACTTAAAAGACTATATCTATTTAATCAATTACTATGAAAACTATAATAATACATGAAAATGCTTTATTTCTCATAAACATACTAAAATAATAGGTCTTAGTAGGAAAAGACACCAAAAAGATATATCAAATTAACTTTTAATGTATTTTCTTGCACAAAATAGCACGCAAACCAATGCAAAATTCCTTGATTGATGTGGGGTCAGGTTTTTGTCCCTTAAACAGCCCCTAGCTGTATTAATCTTCCTCATATCTGATTTCTAGCTCTCAAAGGATGAATCCATTCAAATCATCTCACATCTCATTAATTAAAATGAAGAAAAAATCTTTTTTTTTTGTACTTTCTGTCTCCCCTTTGTCCCATACCCTTTGCCTATATAAACTAAGCTAATCATCACTCCCTCCCCTTCATATTTTTGTGCATATAGAGAGTGAAAGATTGGGTTGATTGTTCTTGAGGTATTCTACAAGTTTGAGAGAGGAAAGAAGAAGGAGAAGAAAAAGGAACCAAGGAGAGGTGTTTTGTTTTAAAGCTAAGTTCTTCCATACCATCATCCTTGGAGCCCTCAAGAAAGTAATTAAAACCTTTAAATCTTGTGTCTAATATCCCTCAAAATATCTCCCAATACATCCCTTTAAACACTCTAAGAATCGAGAACCGAAATCAAACCGAAAAGGCGTCGTAGTTGATAATTAGGGCCTGTTATGTTTATGGGTGATATGAGATGTTGTTGTATGTTGTTATCTTTGAGTTTGATGACTTCTAAGTGTGCTGGAGATTTGATATTAAATTCTAAAACACAAGAATACAAAGAAATGGAACAAAAACATGACATGATATAAGTAGAAGACTTGGACCCTAAGAGACTTGATTTTTGAGAACATAGATGTTTCTGCCCTGAAATTTGAAACGCCATAACTCAATGTAGAAAATTGATCTAAGTATGTTATTTATGTCCAGATTTATAGTTTTGTGTTAGCTTTCATCCAAAATTTGTTTCAACTCATTTGCATTAGTAGAACTTGAGATATTACAATTTTACCAAAGTGTGTCATTTTCGGACCAGTCGACACTACTGACTTAGAAACCCTAATTTAAAATAAGATCCGAACTTTGATCAAAACATGAACGTTGTAGATAACATGTATATATTTCTACCCACAAAAAATGAGTACCAAATATTGAGTTTTGATAGGTCAAAACTCTTTTAAAAATCTTTGTTGAGTTTTAGCTTTCAAGGGACATTTCTGTCACATATTTTTGTGTAGCCCAAAACCCCTATTTTTAATGACTTATTCCAAAAATGGTCTATATAAACACTGTAGCTAACATATTGAAGTACGTTTTACCCAAAAAATTAGATATTAAAGCCTCGGGATGATACCCCAAAACGGTTTCAAACCCTCTGTCCAAAATCGGCTCTACTGAGTTTTGGCGGCTGACAGAACCTATTTTCTAAAATGGCCAAAACGTCTAACTTGTTCCAATCAATTACCCTTAAACTCTAAACATGAAACTTGTAGGGGACTTGTTGAACAATCACATACTAAAACATAAGCTCATTTGGACTTGATATGATACCCAAAAACTGAGACCAACAGAAGCATATTTTTGGTAAAATCTTAAGAAATGTGCTGAATCATTTTTACTTATGATGTTTTGTTCACTCTTTTGCCTTTGGTTTTGGACTTGGTGTTAAACATGAGAGTTGTAGAAAATATTTTTATCTAAATGTTGTATAAAAATTATTGCTTGATTCTAAGTCTAGATATCTCCAAACCTTGTCAGTTCTTTTAATTTAATACTTGATTTTTGGCCTTAAAAGTTGCTAATTGTGAAATTGAGTACCCTTACTATGAGATCCGTGTCTTTGTATGATGATCAACTTGAATTAGTTGATTAGTGTTGTTAAGAGAATGCATGATGATTTAGAACTCATGCTATCATGTTGAGTTATATCTTGAGAATTGTAGCTTGTGTTTCGCATAATTGTTTCTTATGCTTTGCGAATTATACCATGAATTTTGCCATGCTAGTTGATGCCATGCTATAGATGGTTGTATTTGAGATCCATATCATACATCAACGACATTGTTACTTGCATCCTGGTATGTTGGAGTCCATCTATGCAAACAGCTGTCGAGATGGGCTGTATTGAGATCGTCGTTCTTGATTCTAAGTTTAGGACGTCTCTGGTTGCCATTTTTCAAAAATATATTGGGATGTATTTCCCTTGTACACCCTGGGTGCGTCCCCGGTGTTACAGATTAGGTTTATATACCCTGGGTGTGTCCCTGGTGTTTCAAATAATTTTGGCTTATACACACTCGGTGCGTCCCCAGTGTTTGAAATGGTTTACAAATATTGTTGGGCACCATGGGCTCATCGCTAGTATTCTGATTTCGATAGCTTGGACTTTTGGGTTGACACCGGCGAAGGCCTCATGAGTCTTAAGGTGGGACAAACCGTTTGATATATGGGGCTAGTGATAATAAGTCCCTGAGGCAATGATAATAAGTCCTGAAGCAATGATAATGATTTCCTGCGGGAAGTGATAATAAGTCCCAAATTGGTGCGGATCTCACGTCGTTGCCATTGAGTAAAATAGCTGTGGCATGAAGCGCAGCGACGCATTTACTATTCGTAACGAGGTGCGATGATGGTTTTGGTGGTCAAATACCTGTGAAAGTTTGCTTTGGTGATTCTCGGCGTGGAATCCCTATCAAATAATCTGGGTCCGTATTGGGTTGGGCATCTGCATTTTATACGCACATGTTTATTGAGTTATCTACTATCTTGTCATAAATTTGTCTGTCTCCTTGACTATAAACTGTACTGGGTGTTATACGGTATGCGTCATGGTGAATTTTGTGCCGTGAGATTAGTTAGAAGGTTAATGTGTTTTTCTTCTGGGTCTTGACTCATGGCATTTGTGCCACAGGTAAGGAGGAGTTCTTGGAGGAAGTCATCCCAGAGGAAGAAGAAGAGTTTAAAGAACAAGGTGAGTTCTAAGAGCATGTGGATCCCGCTGATGCATTCTGAGGAGTCGAGACCTCTGCTTTTGTTCTTATATTCAGTTCTCTCGTGCTTTGTGAAAATTTTGAAATTTCTTTGTAAAACTGTAATAGTTAAGTACTTTGAACGGTTCAGAACTCTTTTATGATGTAATAACTAACGTATATAAATATGAATGAATGATTATAATATCCCTTTATTTATATTTATATTTATCCTGATGTGCCCAGAGGACGGGGCATCACAGTTGGTATCAGAGCTCAGATTTAGTGAACCTTTAGGCCTTGGGTTATGGGAGACTATGAGTTCTGTAGCATTGAAGCTCAGTAGAGTGTTTACGAGTTCTGTAGTGTTGAAGTTTTGTAGAGTGTCTATATTATTAAATTATCACTTATAACTCTAAAAACATAAAGTCCATACATTAAGTTTCTCTTCCTAATCATCTCTCATCTTAGGAAGGCGTCCGACGCAGAGCTGGCTGGAGAACCTGAACTAGAAGACTTGGACCCTGAGGAAGAACCTGTTGAAGAATAAGACCCAATAGTCGTATTTTCGTTGGCATGGATGTTCCTGGATGAGTGGCCAGTTCATGAAGGAGAAGAGACAGGAGAAGTAGGGGCAAACGAAGAACCAGATGAAGCAGGAAATGAGGTTGATATTGAGATAAAGGACGAGGAGGAACCTGAGGATGATGACAATGAGAACGAGGAGCGAACCATAGCTTTCTTTTATGATCCATTAGAGGCACCGCCACCGGAGACGGATGATGATGAAGCAACGGACGTAGTGATCTACTAGAGCCGTCAAGAGTACCGTAAGGACTATTGTATTGGAGAACGGGTATATGCAAGAGTTTTCCCAGAAAGGACGTGGAAGTGAAAAAAGTCAGAGTTTTTCCCGAGATACCTGGGTCCACTAAGAGTGTTGAAGAGATGTGACGAGACCATCTATCGTCTGAAGGTACCATCGGGATTCAAAGAGCTATTAGGGGACAGGATGGATGCAAAGTGGATGCATACACAAAAACCAAGAGATAAGAGAGGAATCATCAACCCGCGCGATCAGACAATAGACTTTAACAATCTGGAAATGTATCTGGAGGTACTAATAGCCGTAATCAACAAAGCTCGCATGGGATCAAAGGGCTTTTGGCACGTGGAAGTGTAGTGCCGCTGCTACGGTATCTATGAGGCAACGTGGGAGCGTGACTCAGTTATCCGCTACTTCTATTCGCATCTGTTCGTCTAGGCTTTAGTGCGTTGGGCGTTGTATCTTTTCCTTCGTTGAATATTGTATATGTGTTTTGTGAACTTTAAAGACTGGTTCACCGGTTATGTGATTAGAATGAAATGCAAATGTTTGTTATTGAATTCTTCATAAGCTATCTCATAATCCCAAATTAAGTTTCACAACATCCCAAATCATGAAAACAATCAAGAATTGATACAAACCCCAAATCTAAAAAATCTCTTAGGATGACTGATAGACAACTGAACCACCGGCAAGCTAACGAACCCCTAGATGGTGAAACACCCAGGCTAGCCTAAGTTTTATGAAAGCCACCATTAGAACCCCACAACTCTATGCCTATGAGTTCCTTTCTCAATACTTCATGACAACTCTCATAACCGATTGAAGTCCTTTCTGTGTCCTCTCTCCTAATAACACCGATTTTGAACGTTCGATATTGGTAAAGTCTTTTACCCTCGTACAATTCTCTCGATCCAGATACCGCACCTTTGTGCAGTGATTTTTGTGAAATCTTTGTTTACTCTCGAAATTTTAACTTGGGGAGTCGGCTGGGATGGTTGGATTGAAATACGTTAGGCCGACATAACTTCAGGACAAATATCTAGTTTGGCTACCCATCGCTTAAACATATCCTTTGTCAAGATCTAATGTCGTACAGATTGGTCCCGAGAACATCCCTTTTGTAATCTTCATTAGTTGTTCAACTCCTGTGTCCAATGCGTTTGAGCCTCAATCGACCTCTCAATCTGGGTCAACAATGATTGCCTTAACCTTGACCCCTTGCCCTAATCCAACCCATCTTTGAACTACCTGGGTTCCACCATAAGATGTTCTAACCTCGGGCATGTTTTTGACTATCGACCTTCAAAACCTTGCCCCATAAATCTATGAGTAACAACTATTGTGAGTAATAACTAACTATATCTTTTCAAAGGCCCCGACAAATAAGAATATGCCATCAGTAATCTAAAGTTAGAAACGACAGCTTCACACCAAAGTATTCGCAACACTACCATATGGAACAATTCAAACTTCCCAAGACTAGTTCGTAGCTGACTCACCCATCCGATAAATCGAGAAGCAAAAGATTTATACCGGTAGTAAGAAAGTGAAAAACGAGAAACAACCTCGAACTCATGATAACCTTAGTACGCTAGCAAATGAGGTACGTCTATATACATCGATATTCACACTGGCCTTTCCACCGAAGTGTTAGAGTCCGGGTCTTGCCATCACTAACAAAGAGCGAAGAATCTTGATTACAACAATGAACGTTTTGAGCTTGATGAAGAACTAACCACCAAGTCATAATAGGTCACATGACTAGGTAATTATCACAATCATATCTTTTATTGTGTTCGTTTTACCCTAAAATGACCAACCACCTGAGAAAACGATTCAGTTATTGGAAGAGACATTCAAATCTAACGTACTAGCACGTCAAGAACAAACGGTAGAAGCCAAGAGGAACGGAGTAACCTTTGGAAAGACTAGAGAGAAAATGGAAGCACATGATTACAGACTTCGTCATCAGGATTATCAAGATCATCTCAAAGGCCAGTAACTCTTTAGTTAAGCAATTTAAGGATTTGGGTGCATTGTTTGTGGAAACAATGAGTCCCATTGATGCTAAAGATTGTTTGAGGGGTGAAGTGAGCATTTTAGATAGACCGAGCTGTCCACGTGGTAGGTTCTTAAGTATCGGTTTGTATTCGTTTGGCGTCTAGACTGTGCAACTCTTATGAAGTGGTATCTGATTTCCGTTAAGGTCTCGATGTGAGTTGCAAGGAAGTTGCTTTCGAAAACCTTTTGTGATGTAACCCATTAGGGTAAGTTTGTTTAGATTGGTGAGTAGATGTTACTGGTATAGAGAATGAATTTTTTTGTGGGAGCGTAGCAACTTAATTCTAAACAAACTTACTAGAAGTTGAAGGGTGATATAATTCTATTGTTTTTGATGGAGTTGCGTAGCAACTTAATGTGAGTACGTAGGAGGAATAAGTGTTTGGATGAGAAGAGTGGAAGCGTAAGTAAGATTATACGAATTCATAGGTGTAATTTTTGTAAATGGCCTTGAGTGTATCGGGTGTCTTGGTAAAATGTGGGTAAGATGAAATAATTTAAGTGCGAAAGTGGTTCTTAGTTCGATTGTGTGGAAGCAAATATGTGAAGGGATTGAGTGATGATGATAAAAGATTTTATAATCAGGAGTTAATACTGTTCAGTTAACGGATTGTAGGGTGGATGGTACATACGTGAAGGAAATATGTGATGAGGTTGTGATTGGATTCATATGAGTAAGCATATACTTGGGGAGCATTTAGTCTGTCTGGTATGTTTAGCCGCAGTGACTCATTAGGTTCAAGTGGCGATATTAATCCTGATAGTCGTAAGGCTAGAGTAATTCAACACAAAGTGGTGATGTGATTTTGAGTGAGTAGTCATTAGTCGATCTGGAAGTAGTCTTCGATGTACGTTTGAATATAATAATGAGCTGGTTTTTGGTGGCGTGACAGTCTTTCCAGACAGAAGTGGAGAATGTTTGAAATCAGTTTCGATGGTGGGCTAGTTTAGAGACATATGATCGCTTGTGGAAGTCGTACTCAATGTAAGTTGTGTTTTGGAGCCAACATGTTTTCAATGATAGACTGGGGTCATGATACCACAAATTGAAAGTGTGAGAGTCAGATATACCCAACACTGCCTTTAGGACTCGTTACGAGCATTATGAATTCGTGGTGATGCCATTATGAATGCGTGGTGATGCCTTTCGGGTTAACGATTGTACCTACTGTATTTATGGACCTGATGGATCCGGTGTTCAGAAGCTTTCGAGATAAATTTGTAATTGTGTTCATAAACGATATTCCGTTATAATCTCAGAGTGAAGAGGAACACAGGAAACATTTGAAGATTCTTTGTAGATCGTGATAAAGCACAAGTTATATGTAAACCTTGGTAAGTGTGAGTTTTAGTTGGACCAGGTGATGTTTTTAGGTCACGTTATATCTGGAGAAAAAATTTAAGTGGACCCAACAGAAGTAGAAGTAACAGTTAATGGGAAGAGGCTAACTAACGTGACAGAGATACAAACTTTTTAGGGCTAGCTAGTTATGTGATATGATCCTTGAAGCTTTGGTAGTAATCAGTTTAAGATGTTAGTAGGACAAAACAAACATTACTCTAAGTGCTGAATATATGGGCCCGACCTTATCCACACCCTCAATAGGGAACAACTCAACTAAATAAGGACACAATTTTGGAGAACGAGAAGGCACAATGTTAGTAAATCATCCTCAACCTTCCTTATGATGAAGTACGGGACAAAATTTTGGGGACAAAATTTGTTTAAGGGGGGTAGTTTGTAATGACCCTGCTCGGACCCTAGTATTAGTGACGGATAGTCCACAAGGCTATAGAGCACGGGGTTCGGCTTGGATTTGCCTTCGGCTTTTGTTCGTTTTAGAATAGTTTCCTTCTTGGGTTTTCGCCAGGGGTTTTGGTCTTAGCCTTAGGCTATTTTAGGAGCTCGATTGTCTTTTTGGGGTTTTACCTGTGTTTTCGTTGAGGCTTTTGTCTTTGATTTAGGATAGCTTTCTCTCTCCTATGGGTTCTACCCGGGGTGTCGGTTTTGTGCTTTCGATTTTGTTTTGGTTTGTTTCCTTTCGTGGACTTCTGTCTAGGTCCTGGCTTAGGTTTTTCTTCGGGTTATATCTATTTTCCTCTTAGAGTGCTGTTTGATGTTTTCTGTAGAATCTTTTGTCACATCTTATCCCGGTGATCCTTTGTTTGGTGTTAGCATGGCTTTCGGGTTGCTCTTTCGGGGTTCTCGGGTGTTGTTCTTTCTAGTTTTTTGTTGGTTTGGGCCTGGCTGGGGCTGTAACGACCCAACTCGGACCCTAGTATTAGTGATGAATAGTTTACAAGGCTATAGAACACGGACGAGGTTAAAAATCCTAACTCAAATCGAAAATCCTATATTCGACCAAAAACCCAAAAAAGGTCCAAAACACAGGTAACAAAACCTTAGCACCCAGAGAGTCTCCCAACATTCTAAATGAAGTAAATATCATAAACTAATGAGTTAAAAATAAAAAATTCTCATAAATATGGTAAAATGACCAGTTTGCCTATAGTACAGCAAAAAGTCTTAAAAATTCAAATTTTGACATATGAGTACCCTAAATCAAGGATTTAAGTACAATTAAGTAGTCAAGGATAAAATAACATCAAAAATGAAAAAAATACCCCTTAGTGGCCGACCACATTGGGAAGTGTGCCAAAAAGTGACTTGCTGTTTTCTTTTTAGCTTAAAATGATGAGAAAAATATTAAATTAAGCATTATGATGATCCATACTTGTTGAAAAAGTAACATACATAATAATATAGGGTTATCGGTTAACAAAAATAAATAAATCAATATTGAAGTTCATACAAAACAAAATAAGTCAAAAAGTTACATATTGCCAAAATAGCTTAATTTGACTTAAAAGACTATATCTATTTAATCAATTGCTACGGAAACTATGATAATACATGAAAATATTATATTTCTCATAAACATACTAAAATAATAGGTCTCAGTAGAAAAAGACACCAAAAAGATATATCAAATTAACTTTTAATGCATTTTCTTGCACAAAATGACACGCAAACCAATGCAAAACCCCTTAATTGATGTGGGGTTAGTTTTTTTTCCCTCAAACAGCCCCTAGCTATATTTATCTTTCCCATATCTAATTTTTAGCCCTCAAAGGATGAACCCATTCAAATCATCTCACATCTCATTAATTAAAATGAAGAAAGTCTTTTTTTTGGTATTTTCTGTCTCCCCTTTGTCCTCTAGCCTTTGCCTATATAAATTAAGCCAAACACCACTCTCTACCCTTCATATTTTCGTGCATATAGAGAGAGAAATATTGGGTTGAGCGTTCTTGAGGTATTCTACAAGTTTGAGAGAGGAATAAAGGAGGAGAAGAAAAAGGAACCAAGGAGAGGTGTTTTGTTTTAAAGCTAAGTCCTTCCATACCACCATCTCTTGAGCCTCAAGAAAGTAAGTAAAACATCTAAACCTTGTGTCTAATATCCCTCAAAATATCTCCCAACACATCCCTTTAAACACTCTAAGAATCGAGAACTGAAATTAAACCGAAAAGGCGTCATAGTTGAAAATTAGGGGATGTTATGTTTATGGGTGATATGAGATGTTGTTGTATGTTGTTATCTTTGAGTTTGATGACATCTAAGTGTGCTGGAGCTTTGATATTAAAGTCTAAAACACAATCATGTAAAGAAATGGAACAAAAACTTGACATGACATAAGTAGAAGACTTGGACCCTAAAAGACTTGATTTTTGAGAACATAGATATTTCTGCCCTGAACTTTGGAACACAATAACTCAATGTAGAAAATTGATCTAAGCATGTTCTTTATGTCCAGATTTATATTTTGGTGTTATATTTCATCCAAAACTATTTTCAACTCATTTTCATAAGTAGAACTCGAGATATTGCAATTTTACCAAAGTGTGTCATTTTTTGACCAGTCAACACTACGGACTTGGAAACCCTAATTTAAAATGGGATCTGAACTTCTGTCAAAACATAAAAGTTGTAGATAACATGCATATCTATTTTCCCACCAAATATGAGTACAAAATATTGAGGTTTTCTAGGTCAAAACTCCTTTGAAATTCTCTGTTGAGTTTTAGCCCTCAAGGGACACTTCTGTCACATATTTTTGTGTATCCCAAAACCCATATTTTTAATGACCTATTGTAAAAGTGGTCTACATGAACATTGTATCTAACATATTGAAGTACGTTCTGCCTAAAAAATCATATCTTAAAGCTTCGGGATGATACCCCAAAACCATTTCAAAGCCTCTATCCAAAATCGGCTCTGTTGAGTTTTGGCGGCTTACCGAACCTATTTTCTAAAATGGTCAAAACGTCGAATTTGTTCCAAACAACTATCCTTAACTCTAAACATGAAACTTGTAGGGGACTTGTTGATCTAGAACGTACTCAAAAATGGGCTCATTTGGACTTGATATGATGCCCCAAAATCGAGACCAACAGAAGCATATTTTTGATAAAATCTTAAGAAAAGTACTGAACCATTTTTTCTTAGGATGTTTTGTTTACCATTTTACCTTAGGTTATGGCCTTAGTGTTAAACATGAGTGTTGTAGAAAATATTTTTTTATCTAAATGGTGTATAAAAATCATAACTTGATTCTAAGTCTAGATACCCCAAAACCTTATCGACTCTTTTAATTTAATACTTGATTTTTGACCTTAAAAGTTGCTAAGTGTGAAATTGAGTTCACTTGCTATGACACCCGTGTATTTGTATGATGATCGACTTGAATTAGTTGATTAGTGCTTTTAAGAGAATGTATGATGATTTAGAGCTTATGTTATCATGTTGAGTTATATCTTGAGAATTGTAGCTTGTGCTTTACATAATTGTATCTTATGCTTTGCGAATTATACCATGAATCTTGCCATGCTAGTTGATGCCATGCTATAGATGGTTGTATTTGAGATCCATGTCATACATGATTGACATTGTCACTTGCATCCTGGTATGTTGGAGTCTATCTGTGAAAACCGTTGTTGGGATGAACCGTATTGAGATTGTTGTTCTTGATTCTATGTCTAAGACGTCCATGGTTGTCATTTTTTGAAAATATTTCGGGATGTATTCCCCTTGTACACCCTAGGTGCATCTCCGGTGTTACAGATTTGGTTTATACACCTTAGGTGCGTCCCCGGTGTTTGAAATGATTTTGGCTTATACACACTGGGTGCGTCCCTGGTATTTGAAATGGTTTACGGATATTGTTGGGTGCCGTGGGTTCGTCGCTAGCATTCTATTTTTGATAGCTTGAACTTTTGGGTTGACACCGGCGAAGGCATCACGAGTCTTAAGGTGGGACAAACCGTTTGATATATGAGGGCAGTGATAATCAGTCCTTGAGGCAATGACAATAAGTCCTAAAGCAATGATAATGATTCCCTACGGACAGTGACAATAAGTTCTAAAGTGGTGCGGACCCCACGCCGTTGCCATTGAGTAAAACAGCTATGGCATGAAGCCCCGCGATGCATTTACTATTCACAACGAGGTGCGATGATGGTTTTGGTGATTAAATATCTGTGAAAGTCTCCTCTGGTGATTCCCGGCGTGGAATCCCTGTTATAATCTGGGTGCATATTGAGTTGGGCATCTGCATTTCATACGCACATGTTTATTGACTTATCTGCTATCCTATTATAAATTTGTCTCTCTTCTTGGCTATAAGCTGTACTGGATGTTATACGGTATGCGTCATGATAAATTTTATGCCGTGAGATTAGTTAGAAGGTTAGAGTGTTTTGGTTTTGGGCCTTGGCTCATGGCATTCGTGCCACAAGTAAGGAGAAGTTCTTGGAGGAAGTCATCCCCGAGGGAGAAGAAGAGTTTGAAGAACAAGGTGAGTTTTAAGAGCACATGGATCTCGCTGATGCATTCTGAGGAGTCGAGACTTCTATTTTTGTTCTTATATTTTGTTCTCTCGTACTTAGCAAAATTTTCAAAATTTCTTAGTGAAACTGTAATAGTTAAGTACTTTGAATGGTTCAGAACTCTTTTACGATGTAATAACTAATGTATGTAAATATGAATGAATGACTAGAATATTCCTTTATTTATATTTATATATGTCTCGACGTTCCCGGAGGACGGGGCGTCACAGGGGCATTATGTTGTTTTACTGCTTGCAGTCTGTTGTTCGGCTATCTGTTATTAGGGGTTTGCCTGAGAGGTTTCTGATACTTGCTTTTCTTCTTTTGGGTTACCAGGGTTGTGCTGGTTTTAGATCAATGAGTCAAAGGGACCGCATCCAGTGCGTGTTTAGCAAGGTCAGATACAGGCAGACTCTACAGAATATCCAAACGGATGGCAGAATCATCTGAAATGGCAGAGAATGAGGTGAGCCTGACAGCCCTGATGAGGGCAATTCCTAAGATACAAAGGGTAGTCGAACAGCAAACGCAGGCTCAAAACTAGTGTCAGGCTCAAATTCGAGCAATCCAGGCTCGCTTGCCGGGGGTAAATGAGCAGCAAGATGATCTGAATAAGAATAGAGAAAACTTCTGGACAGATAATCAGGGATAAGAAGTGCCGCAGGCTATTGTACCACCTTGGGTTCCTCATCAAGTCGTAGTAGAGGAGGAAAACACAACCTAATCAAGGGAGTTCACGTTGGCAAAAAAGATCGATCGAATAGAAAAAGTACTAAGGAAGGCAAAGGGAGTGGAAGAATACATGCTAGATGTAGGCGGTTTGTGCTTATTTCCAGATGCCAAGTTGCCAAATAAATTTAAGATGCTGGAGATGGAGAAGTTCGATGGCACCAGCGATCCCTGGATTCATCTGAGGATGTACGTCAGTACTCTCTCCCCCATGGAAATTGATATCAGTTAAAAGCTCAATTGTTCCAACGATCACTCTTTGGGGCAGCACGTAAATGGTTTCTCTTATTGGATGTTGCAAAAACTAGGACATGAGAAGACATTGCTACCGCATTCGTCAGTCAGTACAGCTACAACATCCAGCTGGACGTCAATTCCCAAGAACTTGAAACCACTCAGTAGGAAGGCTGGGAGTCATTTGTGGACTTTCTAACCAGGTGGAAGGGAAAGGAAGCCAAAATAACTAATTAGCCAATAGAAAAGAAACATGTGAGAATTGTAGTCAAGAATCTCTAGTTTCCATTAAAGCGTTATTTGATAACACAACTGCTGTCCACTTTCAAGCAGTTGTTTGATGCTGGGGTTCAGATAGAGGACGCGATCCAATCCAGAGATATTGAGAAATCTAAGGTAAGTCAGAAGCCAAGGAGGTCGTACCCCGTAAACAATCAAAGCCAACCCACCGCCTTTGCCAACCTTGTTCCTCATTCGAACGAGGTTAACTTTCTGAACCCTCAATCCGAACAACCAAATTCCTCATCTTCTGCACCACCACCCGAAAAAAATCAATCATCACAGCAAAGGACGCCAAGGAGAGTATTTACTCTCCTCAATATACCATTGTCCACAGCCCTAAATCGACTTATCGAGAAGGGGCTAATAAAACTTTTGGATCCAATGCCACTACCTAACCCCCTATTGCTAAGGTTCAACCATTCTCAATATTGTGCGTTTCATTAGATCCATTGAAATTTGACCGACAACTGCCTACGACTCTGCCATCAAATCCAGGATTTAATTGACAACAAGGTCATTCCACCTCCCTCCGCTGTTCAGAAACCAAACGTCACACCCAATCCATTGTCGAATCATGCTAAATAGGCCGGGGCAAATTGTATGTATCTGGGGCAGTCGAAACGAATTCATTTTGGTGGCCATCGACTATTTTACCAAGTGGGTGGAAGTGGCCTCTTATTCGGTGTTGAAAGTCTTTAAGGTCCCTAAGTTCATCAAACAGAATATCATTTGTCGATACGGGGTTCCGCATGAGGTCATCTTAGATAACGGCTCGCACTTCCAAGGTGAGGTCTTAGACCTTTTTAAAGAATATCGGATAGTGGCCCACAAGTCGTCACCATACCAGCCACAAACCAACGGGGCAGTCGAGCAGCAAACAAGAACATCAAGAAGAATATACAAAAGATGATAAGCACACATAAAGATTGGCCGAAACATTTATTGTTTGCACTATGGGGGTATAAGACATCAATTAGAGCTTCAATAGGAACCACACCTTATTCTTTAGTGTATGGGATGGAAGCACACTGTCCATTGAGGTGGAAATTTCTTCACTAAGAGTAATGGCTAAGACTAGTATTTTGGAGGCAGAATGGTAAAGGAATCGGATGGAAGAGCTACTCTTGTTTGATGAAAGAAGGCTGTACGTTTTCATTCATGTGCAATGATACTAAAGGAGGATAACATATGTGTTCAAGAAGAAGGTCAAAACTTGGGATTTGAGAGAAGGTGACTTGGTTCTTAAGGAAACTAGGGCTCCTATTTTTGACCCAAGGGGCAAGTTAAACCAAACTGATCTGGCCTGTTTCTAATCAAGACTATTATGATCGGTGGTGCAGTAATCATCATGGATTTGGATGGCAATACATTCTTCACTCCGTTCAATATGGACCAGCTCAAGAAATACTACCATTGAGAGAAAAATAAATAAATAAAAGCTCGCTGGATTGAAAATCAAAAAGGCGACCCAGGCAAAAGTTAAAGCAACCCGCAAGACTGAAAACCCAAAAGGGCAACCTTGGAAAAATTTAAAGCACCATAAAATGAGAGTGTTAATACCCGAGAGTAAACTAAACTCGAACTACGTCATGGCCTAATTCCACTTTCTTAGGATACGTAGGTAGTTTCTTTTAAGAAATCCGGCCACCTTCTTTGTTTTAGCCAGTTTTGAATCCAAGAAAAGATTAATGCAAATTTGTCTTTGAATTTTGGTAATAAAGTCATTCACACTACAAAAATTGAAAAAACTGAGATAATTGTGAACCTTTTATAAAAGTGAAATATTTTATTTCAGCATCAGTTACAGGGTTTTGAAAATAGGGAGAGCGCTCAAGTCTTCAAGTCTAAAAAGAAAAAAAAAGAAGAAAGAAAAAGAAGGCTATGAAATCTAAAAAGTAAAGTAGGTCCCTCAAATCTTCCTCCTCTTCACTTTTGTTTTCCTTCTTCTTTATTTCGTTTTTCTCTATCTTGGATCAACCATGCCTTGTATTCCTCGGGGAGCTGTGAGCACTACGGCTCTTGCATGTCCACCAGTGAACGAGATGGCTAAGCCTCCTGATACCTCGCCAGAAATGGGGCCTGAAGTGAAGACGAGTACAAGCGACCTCGAACATAATGGAATACGATTTAACTGTGGCCGAACTACCTCATGATCCTATGTGGGCAATAAAAAGTGGACAGTCGCAAGCTAATCAACAAAACACAAGGATGGTCCATAGTGGTCAAGGTCATAGTGGAGATCTGCCACCAAGAGCACTGTCAGGTAATGTCCACTCCCGTCAGAGTGGATAGATACTGTAGCAACCCGGCTCAAAACTCTAGTATTAGTGATAGATAGATAATGGGAACATAGGTCGCTACATGAACACGGAAAATCCTAATTAGCTCGAAAACCTTACGTAAGCCAAAGCCGTAATTTTGACCAGAAAATCCTAAAAGAGACCAAATACTCAGAGACAAAACCCTAATACTTAGAAAAGTGTCGAAACAGCTTAAATTAAGTAAATAATATAAAATATTAAATTAAATGTTTTTTTCAAAATTAAGGAAAAATGACCATTTTGCCACTAGTACAGCAAAAAGTTCTAAAAATCTAAAAATTGACATATGGGCACCAAGAATTATATATTTATGTACAATTAATTAATAAAATACAAAAAAACAATGAAAATAACCAAAATGCCCTTGCATGGCTGGCCACCTAGGAGAATGTGCCTAAAAAACTACTTTTTGCCTTTTTAAGCTTAAAAATGAGAAAAAAGATGTATAAATTAAGTATTATTTTGACCAAATACTTTTTATACAAGTAATATATACAATAATATAATAATGTAAGTAGACAAAAGTAAAGAAATAATTATTTAAAATCTTTATACAATAAATAAGTTCAAAAATCTAAATCTAATCAAACTAGCTTAATTTAGCTTAAAAGCCTACACTTATTTATTTAGTTGCTATCAAAATTATGATAAATTATGAGAAGACTAAATTAATTATAAATACATTAATATAATAGATTTTAGTACGTTTAGATACCAAAAGGGTACATAAAATTAATATTTTATGTATTTATATTCATAAAAATGTACCAAAATATAAATTAAAACCAAAATTAACTTCCAAATCAGCTTTTTAGTCTCCCAAACACTACAAGGCCGAAATTCACCAGCCCCAAATCTGATTTTTGTAAGTCTCCATTAAATCCCACCTCCCATGCAACTAATGAGGGAATTTAAAAATTTAAAAAATTGTATAAAAAGTCATAATTATTTTTATCATCCATTTTTCCTATAAAACAAGACATAAAGCCTCCCATTTTCCTCCATGCAATTTGGCTGAGAGTGTGAGGGAGTGAGGGACCAACAATTTCTAAGTGTTTTCAAGAAGAAGAAGGCGGGAAGAAGAATGAAGGAAAGAAGAGGAAGGAAGAAAAGTTCAAGAGAGGTGCTATAGAGTTAAGTCCTATCCTCCCACAATCTTCTAAGCATCAAAATAGGTAAGCAACTCTCTCAAACCTTCTGATATTCTCCCTTGTGATACCCCTCAATTCATCTCTATAACAAATCCTAAGAAAAAGAAATGAAGAATAACTGAAAAAAAATGTGTTGTAGATGCAAATAAAGGATTGCTAGGGTAAGATTGTGCTTTGTTTGTGTTTGCATGTGTATGTTTTTGAGTTTTATGGCTTGTGTGTATTCTAGAGTTTTTATTTATGTGAGATTATCACATGCATGCAAAGAAAACATGTCAAAAATGTACATAACATAAGCTAAGCAATCAAAGCCTTAAGTAGCCTGATTTTCTGGACTTACTTACTTTCTGCCACCAACTTTAAAACTTCATAAATAATTGTAGAAATATGATCTTAAAGTGATTTTTGTGTCTAGACCTAGACTTTTGAGTTATCGTTTATAAAAAATTGGTTTTAAGGGATTTAGTTGGGTAGAACTCCAGATATCTTATTTTTCTCAAAGAGTGTCAGATCTTGATCACTCTGAGTTATAGACCTAAAAACCCTAAGTTAGAGTGAAAATCGAGCTTAGGTCAAAACATAAAACTTATAGAGGACACATTTATAATTTATTGCACCAAACATGAGCCAAAACGATGAAGTCTTGATGGATTAAAACACCTTACCAAGTCACTGTTGAGGTTTAGTGACTGACAGACCTCTCTGTCACACATTTTTGTGAGACCAGAAACCTAACTTTTTAGAAGCCAAATCCGAAAATGGTAAACATAAAAAATGTAGCTACCTTATTAAAATAATTACTGAGCAAAACCAGCCCCAAATACCCATGGATGATACCCCGAAGGTTTTGAACATTCTCTGTTAAAATCACATTTTGCAGACGCTTTTTAGGCTGATTAGACCCTCTTTATAAATTGGCCAAAATCTTAAACGTTTTCCAAATAACTTGCTTTAGCACAAAACATAAAACTTGTAGGGGACAGCTTAAACTAAAATCTCACTAACAATCAAACCTAAATTCCCTGAATTGATGCTCTAAAACTGTGGCTAACAGAGGTCCAATTTCTATGTTTTTCTCTGTAAAATGCTGAAGGGTTTTTACTAAAATAAAGTAAATGACATTTTTACTTTAGGAACTGACCTTGGTGATAAATATGAAAGTTATAAGAAATATTTTTATCTAATTAGTGTTCAAATTTCAAAAATTAAATCAACGTGTAAGTATTTCAAAACGCTGTCGCAACTTTAAAACTAGCAATTAAACTTGTACCTAAATTTGGCTAAGTGTTTGAACGGTGTGTTACTTATGAGACTTGAGTATGTGAATCTTATATGAATTTTATGAATAATTAGTGTATGAAAATAATGCTTTTGATAAAATGAACTCATACCGATGGTTAGATTCTATGTCACTTAAAGTATGGTTATGCTTCGCATGCTTGTACTAGATACTTTAGCAAGTTGTACTATGTGCCCTATCATATTTATACGCCATGCCATGATTAACCGCATACAAGAAGCATGTTGCATACCATGAACATTTATATATTGCATCTTGAATTATTGGAGTCCCTTTGTATCTTTCAAATTTGGGTTGGGTGACATGGAAATCGTTATTCCTGTAGTTTTAAATCTAGGGCGTCCATGGTTGCCAATGAATTGGGAAGTTGCTATAATGAAAAAGGGGTTTATAGTGAAAAACGAGTTAAGGCGCCATGGGTTCGTCACTAGCCTTTTTATTTCGATAATTTAGACTTTGGGTTGACGTCAAAGGATCATTCTTGTACTTAAGGTGGGTTTTATGCACAAGTAATATGGCCAGAGAACTTGGAATAAGGATGAACAGGTTGTAATAAGGATGAAACTGGCATCCCCACGCCGTTGTCATTGAGTAAAATGGATGAGATACAAAGCCAAGGTGAGCGTTTACCTTTCGCAACGAGGCAAGAAGATGTTTAGTGGGCAACTCCCATTAAGTCTACTATGTAATTCCCGATCTGGAATTCATGATTCTATTTTGGAAGTACCTTGGGTGGGCTACTACATTGCATTCATCTACATCACGCACTCACACCACTGTTCATATATGTGCTTGTCCGATTGAAAATAATAAACTGTCTATATCTCTGCCCCTTAAATTTACCTTGGGTATTATACGATATGTATTGTAGAATATCTTGTCATGAGTTTGTTAGACGGTTTAGAGAATTTACTTTTGGGCTTCGGCTCATGGCATTCGTGCCACAGGTGAAGAAGAAGAACAGTTCGAGGAAGGCGCGCTTGTTGAGGAAGGAGACTGTGAAGAAGGGGGAGAGTGGCAGGAGCAGGTTAATCCCAACGACGCAGTTTGAAGACGTAGGATATTTACTTTTGATCTTTTTGTTCAGTTTTCTACGAACATAATGTAACTTTTGTTAAGTTTTCTGGATGACTGTAATTATTAAGTATTTTGAACCATCTCTGAACCGTTAATGGCGTAGTAGTTATCTTATATATTTATGAACTTTTGGCTAGAATATGTCCTTTATTTATAGTTACATATGTCTCGACATGCTCGGAGAACGGGGTGTCACAGTTGGTATCAGAGCTAGGTTTAGTGAACCTTTAGGCCTTAGGAAATGGGAGATTGCGAGTTTTGTAGCGTAAAAACTCTATAGAATGTCTGTACTATTAATTTATCGCCTATAATTTTAATCACTTAAAAATCTTTACCTTAGAATTTTCTTTATCTTCTCTTCTTAGGATGGCGTCCGACGCAGAACCAGTCGGGGAACCATGGGCAGCATTGGAACCGAAAGACTCAGATCCCAAAGAAGATCCAAAAGAGGACCCAGAGGAGATACCTGTAGAGGAACAAGAACCTATTGACGCTGTCCCTTTATCGTGTGTTTTTCCAAAAGAATGGCAGGCCAATGCTGATGACGAAGGTGATGAGATGGAGATAGATGAAGAACCGAACGAGGAAGATTTTGATGCTGACGATGATGAGGACGAGGATGACCACAAAGAAGAAGAAATGGCGATTGATTTCCTATATGATCAGTTTGAGGCGCCACTACCCGAGTCTGATGAAGACGAAGCAACGGATACCGCCATTTACTATAGTTGTCCTGAGTGCCAAGGCTTCTATGTGGGGTATCACGTGTACGCTAGGATCTGTCTGGAGCACATGTGCATGTGGAGAAAATCGGAGGCCTTTCTGCGCTACCTAGGACCAGTACGTGTGATCAAAAAGTGCAGCCGAAGACTCTATCGCTTAGACTTTCCTTCTGGATTTAAGACACGACTGGGAGATATGTTGACCATAGGGTGGATGTAGTATCAGAGGCCGACAGATGAGAGAGGAATCATCAATCCGCATGATCTGGCCATCAACTTTGACAACCTCGAGACGTATCGAGAGACTCCAATCACCATAACTAACAGAGTACAGATGGGGCCGAATAACTTCTGGAACGTTGAGGTGCATTGGCGCTGCTACAACATCATCAAGGCGACCTGCGAAAGCGAATCGATTGTCCGCCACTTTTATCCACATTTGTTCGTTTAGATGTTAGCGTGATAGCCTTGTACTTTTCCTTTTGACTTGAAGATTGCATGTGTGCTGTGTGAACTTAACAAACTTGTATTGACTATGAGTTGAAATGAAATGAAAACCTTTGATGTCAAAATCTCCATAAGTAGTTCTATAATTGTCAACCTAACTCTATAAAATTCCAACCCATAATAAACAATTAAGAACTGAAATAACTCCCAGAATCGTAACACTATTTTTCTTTTATTCTAGAATGGCGGGTAGAAGACCTAATCACCGACAAGCAAACGGACCCACCAACGAAGAGGCACTGAAACTAGCTCAAGTGCTACGAGAATTGGCTGCCAGCATCAACCATCTGCACGTACGTGATCTAACCTAGTTCCTATCGAAATTAGGGAGGTAGGAAGCCCCGACGTTTCGAGAGGGGGTAGAATCAAGGGAGGCAAAAGAATGGCTGAGAGCAGTTAAGAAACTGTTCAACTCAATGGGAGTCCAGGATGAGACCGACCAAGTGGCCTTAGCTGCCCATCTGCTAGAAGGAGTGGCCGATCATTGGTGGACTCTGATCACCAATACCCAGGAGGTAGAAACTTTGACTTAGGAGCAGTTTGAGAGTCTATTTTTGGAGAAATACTTCCCAGCCCCTTTCCATCAAGGGCAGATCTGAGAATTTTTGGAGCTTAAGTAAGGGATGATGACCGTGACATAGTATGTGAACTGTTTCGAGGAGCTAAGCCGTTTTTCCACGACTATTGTACCGGTTGAAGAATCTAAGGCATGAAAGATCGAATGGGGCTTAGAGCCATCTATCCAAGCAAGAGTGATCTGCTTGCAACTCCCTACCTATACCCAGGTAGTACGCACAGCCCTACTAGCCAAGACAGATCAAGCTGACTCCAGGAAGACATGGAACCAGAAGAAAGGAAGTACCAGCTCCGGAGGACCGATGAGGAGTAGCCTGACATTTATCTCTAAGAAGCCGTACTGCCGAGAGTATCAACAAGGACGACCAAGGGACCTTCCTACGACATCCGTGGTATGCTTTGAGTGCAATCGACCAAGGCATATGAGGTATGAGTGCCCGCGTCTCGCACAGAGGAATCTAAGCAATCAACCCCAATAGTGAAGGCAACCTCAGACTCAGCAGCCTAGGTTTCCGCAACAAGTCCAAGTTATTAGGCCAGCTCTTCAGCAGCAAAAAGGAAGAGGAAGACCACCACTCAATAAGAATCAGAGACCTCAGGGAGGCTTGGGAAATGGATAGAAGACTGAAAATCTCAAGAACAACAATGGGAATCGACCAATGGGAGGCCGCGTCTTTGCGCTACAGGAAGACGAATCAGAGAACACCCAAGTCATACAAGGTATGTTCGTATTATTCGATACCTTAGTAAAAGTGCTGTTTGATTATGGGGCATCCCATTCTTTTATATCTTTAGACTGTATGAAGTCCCTGCTCTTAGAACCCAAGGCATTAGGACGAACCCTAAGTGTTGTCACACCCTTAGGAAATCAAACTCGAGTAGACTATGTCTGTAAATCCTATACGTTACAAGTAACTAATAGCCCTACGACTTGTGACCTACGAGTCATGGGCTTCAATGGCTATGATGTAATCCTTGGAATGGACTGGTTATCGGGACACCATGCTATCATCGACTGTCGACAAAGGAAGATATGGGCGCAAGCAGAAGAAGGCACCATTGTGCGAATCTAAGGAAAACGACGCGAGATTTTGGCCCCAAGTAGTGTAGAGGACAACAAATCGAGTAATTTCATAGGGAGATTAACGTTCCTATTTGCTAGTATGAACATCTCGTCAAACCCTGAGTTACCCTGAGTAGTGTGAATATAAAGACGTATTTTTGGAAGAACTCCCTGGATTACTCCCACACCGTGAGATTGAGGTCACGATAGAACTTCAACCTAGAACCGCACTGATTTTGATCGCAGCCCACCGCATGGCACCTGTCGAACTAAAAGAATTGAAGAACCAGCTCCAGGAACTGCTTAGTAAAGGTTTTATTCGCCCTAGTACGTCACCATGGGGAGTGCCAGCACTGTTCGCCAAGAAGAAGGATGGAACCCTACGTCTTTGTATCGACTACCATCCCTGTATCAACTTGTTTCTCAAAGATCGATCTTCGCTCCGGATACCACCAACTTCGAGTCAAGGAGGATGATATACCGAAGACAGCCTTTAGAACTCGATACGGACATTATGAATTCGTAGTCATTCCCTCTGGTTTAACTAATGCCCTAGGAGTTTTTATGAGTTTGATGAATAAGCTCTTTCAGCCCTACCTCGACTAGTTTGTAGTAGTCTTCATAGATGACATCCTTGTATACTCCCGGTTTGAGGAAGAACATGAACAGCATCTGAGAGTTGTCTTGTAGAAGTTAAGAGAGTCACAACTCTTTGCTAAGGCAAGCAAGTGTGAGTTCTGGTTGCACAAAGTGAAATTTCTGGGACACGTAGTGTCTAAGGAAGGAATAGCTGTGGACCCCGCTAAGGTAGAAGCTGTTTTGGAGTGGAAGCCACCTTGGAATGTTTTCGAAGTTCGTAGTTTCCTTGGACTAGCTGGATATTACCAGAGATTTATCCAAGATTTCTCGAAGTTGGCACACGCAATGACCAGATTAATGCGGAAAGAAGTGAAGTTTAAGTGGAATGATAAGTGTGAAGTAGCATTCCAAGAGCTCAAGAAGAGATTGACCAGTGCCCCGATCCTGATCATACCCGAACGAGAAGTTGGGTATACGGTGTATTGCGATTCATCGAAGGATGGTCTAGGATGTGTACTAATGCAGAATGGTAAGGTGGTAGCTTACGAATCAATACAATTGAAATCGCATGAGCAGAATTACCCTACCCACGACCTGGAACTTGCAGCAATGGTGTTCGCGCTAAAGTTATGGAGGCATTATCTTTATGGAGAACGATTCGAGCCTTTTACCGATCACAAAAGTCTGAAGTACATGTTCACCTAAAAGGATCTTAATATGAGACAACGCCGTTGGATGGAGTATTTAAAGGACTATCAGTTTACATTAGCCTATCACCCAGGCAAGGCTAACGTGGTGGCCGATGCCCTTAGCTAGAAAACGAGGAGTACAATGACTAGTCTAGCCGCAAGAGAATGGAATATGATGGGAACGCTCAACGAATTCCAATTCCAACCATTAGAATCAGAGAATGGAAGTTGTTTTTGTTTAACGGTGGTAACAACAAATCTCTATCAGCAAGTCGTGGAAGCTCAAAAGTATGACCAGAAATCTGAATTTATTCGAAGACATCCGATTGCAGAGCAATCAAAGCCAAGATGGGTAGTCAACAAGCATGGACAGTTGACCTACCAAGGATGACTTTTCGTACCTAATGTTGAGAATTTGAGAAGCGACATCCTGAAGGAGCATCACCAGTCACTTTTTACTGTCTACCCCGGAGAGATAAAGATGTATCATGATTTGAAGAGGCAGTATTTGTGGAATGGCATGAAGAAGGATGTGGCAAGTTTTGTGGCCAAATGCCCTACCTGTCAGCAAGTGAAAGCCGAGCACCAAAGACTAGGAGGAACCCTCCAACCCCTAGAGATACCTCACTGGAAGTGGGAACACGTTACCATGGATTTTGTCTCTGGACTACTGAGATCGCCAGCAGGACATGACTCCATTTGGGTAATCGTAGATCGCCTCACCAAATCAGCACACTTCCTGCCAGTTCGAACTTTCAAGAAGCTGGAGACCCTAAGTCAGAAGTACATTCGAGAGATCGTACGTCTTCATGGAATTCTGCAGTCCATCGTGTCAGATCAAGATCCACGTTTCACCTCACGATCCTGGCGGAGTTTGCAAACCGCCTTAGGAACGGAGCTTTGCTTCAGCACTGCCGTTCACTTGTAGACTGATGGGCAATCTGAACGTACAATTCAGACACTGGAAGACATGCTTCGAGCCTGTGTTATAGACTTTAAGGGACACTGGGAGAAACACTTACCGTTGGTCGAGTTTGCTTACAACAACAGCTATCAATCCAGCATTGGCATGCCGCCGTATGAAGCCCTATACGGAAGTCCGTGCCATTAGCTGATTTGTTGGACTGAAGTAGGTGAAAATGCACTCCTTGGACTGGACTTAGTGCAAGAGACTACCGAGAAGATTCGACTCATTCAGCAACGGATATCCACCTCACAGAGCCGATAAAAGAGCTATACATTTCAACGACGAAGGCCGTTATGATTTGAAGTAGGAGATCATGTATTCCTAAAGATTCAACCACGAAGAGGAGTGATATGCTTCGGCCAGAAAGGGAAGATAACTCCAAGATATATTGGACCGTTCGAGATTCTAGCTAAGTTTGGGGAAGTGGCATATCGTCTGGCTTTACCGCCTCAACTCACCAACATTCATAACGTTTTCCATGTATCGATGCTGAGGAAGTATGAACCTGACTCTACCCACATCCTGGATTGGAAGGAACTCCATGTTGATGATGATATCACGTTTGAAGAGTAACCAGTAAGGATATCACGTTAGAGTAACCAGTAAGGATATCACGTTGGATTGGAAGGAACTCCATGTTGATGATGATATCACGTTAGATATTTATGTATAATTAATTAATAAAATAAAAAATAACAACAAAAATGTCCAAAATGCCCTTGCATGGCCATCCACCTAGGAGAATGTACCCAAAAAGCTACTTTTTACCTTTTTAAGCTTAAAAATGAGAAAAAGATGTATAAATTAAGCACTATTTTGATCCAATACCTTTTAGACAAGTAATATATATATTAACATAATAATGTAAGTAAAAAAAAGTAAATAAATAATTATTTAAAATCTTTACACAATAAATAAGTTCAAAAAATCAATTCTAATTAAACTAACTTAATTTAGCTTAAAAGGCTACACTTATTTATTTAATTGCTATTAAAATTATGATAAATCATGAAAAGACTAAATTAATTATAAATACATTAATATAATAGGTTTTAGATGGTTTAGATTCCAAAAGGGTACATAAAATTAATATTTTATGCATTTATATTCACAAAAATGTACCAAAATGTAAATTGAAACCCAAATTAACTCCCAAATAAGCTTTTTAGTCTCCCAAACACTGCATGGCTGAAATTCACCTGCCCCAAATCTGATTTTTGTAACTCTCCATTAAATCCCACCTCCCATGCAACTAATGAGAGAATTTAAAAATTCAAAAATTCAAAAAAATTGCATAAAAAGTCATAATTATTTTTATCATCCCTTTCTCCTATAAAATAAGACATAAAACCTCCCCTTTTCCACCATGCAATTCGGCTGAGAGTGTGAGAGAGTGAGAGACCAACAATTTCTAAGAATTTTCAAGAAGAAGGAGGGAAGAAGAAAGAAGGAAGGAAGAGGAAGGAAGAAAAGTTCAAGAGAGGTGCTATAGAGCTAAGTCCTATCCTCCCATAATCTTCTAAGCATCAAAAGAGGTAAGCAACTCTCTTAAACCTTCTGATATTCTCCCTTAAAATACCCCTCAATCTATCTCTATAACAAACCCTAAGAAAAAGAAATGAAGAATAACTAAAAAAAAGGCGTTATAGATGCAAATAGTGGATTGCTAGGGTAAGATTGTGCTTTGTTTGTATTTACATGTGTATGTTTTTGAGTTTTATGGCTTGCGTGTATTCTGAAGTCTTAATTTATGTGAGCTTATAACATGCATGCAGAGAAAACATGTCAAAAATGTGTATAACATAAGCTAAGCAACCAAATCCCTAAGTAGCCTGATTTTTTGGACTTACTTACTTTCTGCCACCAACTTTAAAACCTCATAACTAATTTCAGAAATATGATCTTAAAGTGATTTTTGTGTCCAGAGCTATAATTTTGAGTTATCGTTCATAAAAAATTGGTTTTAAGGGATTTAGTTGGGTAGAACTCTAGATATCTCCTTTTTTCCAAAGAGTGTCAGATCTTAATCACTCTGAGTTGCAGACTTAAAAACCCTAAGTTAGAGTGAAAATCGAGCTTAGGTCAAGACATAAAACTTATATAGGACACATTTATAATTTTGTCCACTAAACATGAGCCAAAACGATGAAGTCTTGATGGGTTAAAACACCTTACCCAGTCACTGTTGAGATTCAGTGATTGACAGACCTCTTAGTCACACATTTTTGTGAGACCAGAAACTTAACTTTTTAGAAGCCAAATCCAAAAATGGTAAACATAAAAAATGTAGCTGCCTCATTAAAATAATTACTGAGCAAAAACCAGCCCAAAATATCCTTGGATGATACTGCAAAGATTTTGAACATTCTCTGTTAAAATCACATTCTGCAGACCCTTTTTAGGCTGATTGGACCCTCTTTATAAATTGGCAAAAAATCTTAAACTTTTTCCAAATAACTTTCCTTAGCACAAAACATGAAACTTGTAAGGGACAGCTTAAACTAAAATCTCACCAACAATCAGACCTAAATTCCCTGAATTGATGCCCCAAAATTGTGGTTAACAGAGGCCCAATTTCTATGATTTTCTCTATAAAATGCTGAAAGATTTTTACTAAAATAAAATAAATGACCTTTTTACCTTAGGAACTGACCTTGGGGATAAATATGAAAGTTATAGAAAATATTTTTATCTAATTGGTGTTTAAATTTTAGAAATTAAATCAATATCTAAGTACTTTAAAATGTTGTCGCAACTTTAAAACTAGCAATTAAACTTGTACCTAAAATTGGCTAAGTGTTCGAACGGTGTGTTACTTATGAGACTTGAGTATGTGAATCTTATATAAATTTTGTGAATAATTAGTGTATGAAAATGATATTTTTGATGAAATGAACTCATGCCGATGGTTAGATTCTATGTCGCTTAAATTATGGTTATGCATTGCATGCTTGTACTTGATACTTTAGCAAGTTGTACTATGTGCCCTATCATATTTATACGCCATGCCATGATTAACCGCATATAAGAAGCATGTTGCACACCATGAACATTCACATATTGCATCTTGAATTATCGGAGTCCCTTCGTATCATTCAAATTTGGGTTGGGTGACATGGAAATCGTTATTCCTATAGTTTTGAATCTAGGGCATCCGTGGTTGCCAATGAATTGAGAAGTTGCTATAATGAAAAAGGGATTTATTATGAAAAACGGGTTAAGGCGCCATGGGTTCGTCACTAGCCTTTTTATTTCGATAATTTAGACTTTGGGTTGACGCCAAAGGATCATTCTTGTACTTAAGGTGGGTTTTGTGTACAAGTAATATGGCCAGAGAACTTGGAATAAGGATGAACATGTTGTAATAAGGATGAAACTGGCTTCCCCACGTCGTTGTCATTGAGTAAAACGGATGAGATATGAAGCCAAGGTGAGCGTTTACCTTTCGCAATGAGGCAAGAAGATGTTTAGTGGGCAACTCCCATTAAGTCTACTCTGTAATTCCCGATCTGGAATTCATGATTCTGTTCTGGAAGTACCTTAGGTTGGGCTACTACATTACATTCATCTACGTCATGCACTCACACCACTGTTCATATATGTGCTTGTCCGATTGAAAATGATAATCTCTCTATATCTCTGCCCCTAAAATTTACCTTGGGTATTATACGATATGTATTGTAGAATATCTTGTCGTGAGTTTGTTAGACGGTTTAGGAAATTTGATTCTGGGCTCTGGCTCATGGCTTTCGTGCCACAGGTGAAGAAGAAGAACAGTTCGAGGAAGGCACGCTTGTTGAGGAAGGAGGCTTTGAAGAAGGGGGAGAATGGCAGGAGCAGGTTAATCCCAACGACGCAGTTTGAAGATGTAGGATATTTACTTTTGATCTTTTTGTTCAGTTTTCCATGGACATAATGTAACTTTTGTTAAGTTTTCTGGATGACTGTAATTATTAAGTATTTTGAATAATCTCTGAACTGTTAATGACGTAGTAATTATCTTATGTATTTATGAACTTTCGGCTAGAATATGTCCCTTATTTATAGTTACATATGTCCCGACATTGCCGGGGAACAGGGTGTCAGAGATACTGCCTGTAAGCTATCTCAGTAGTGCATATCTAATAACAAGGGCAATAGACGAGGGCCGTAGCAGTGTGCCTGTCTGTGGCCGACTTTTTTATGACGTTTACCTTCTCCATCAGCCAAATCTGTAAGAGAGGTTAGAGGAGGAAACCAAGAAAAATTAGTAAAGAGGGAATAATGTCAATAAACCAAGAATAAAGTGGAAAAGAGTGAAGGAGCGTGTGATTACTCAATTCTGCAAAAATGGTCGACAAGGATGGGCAGGGACGTGATGATGAGCCATTGAAGCTCAAACCTGAACTCGATGAAGGGATAGAAGAGGAATGTGATGAAAAGCCCTTGAAACCCGAACTTGAACTGGATGAAGGGATAGAAGGGGGACGCGATGATAAGCCCTTGAAGCCCGAACCTGAACTGGATAAAGGGACAGAAGTGAGACATAATGATGAGCCCTTGGGGATAGAGCCTGAACTAGATAAAGGGGTAGAAGGGAGCTAGCCGAAAGAGCATGGTCTACAAGATCAGCATGAATGCACATGTGATGGTTAAGTTGGGATGAAATCGCTGGAGAAAAACTGCCAAGATCATTGATTTGAATACAATTTTTTCGATAAAAAAATACTGGATGAGCAATCACCGAAACAAGCTCCAGTTTAAAACTTTTTAATGTCGAACTATCAAAATAAAACCCGTACTCCCAAAGTTAGATTCAGGATTATACCTTTTGAAATCTGGTAGAATGATTTCGGTTACTGCAACAACCACGAATGTGAATCTTTCAAGTTGAAGCCCCGATCAAGCCTTCTACTGTATTTCCAGATGCGAGTCACGAACATAGAGTAGGTTACGATCTATCATGATCTTCAACCTGCTAATTTAGCCACCTAGGATTTACGCAGAAATGAATGGAATGTTGGCTAGGGTTAGCGTAACCGCATACATATAGGGCTACAGCAGTGACCTGTGGAGTAAATATGACTTGGGCTTATAATGTAATTATGAAAACTCGCCTACCCTTGAGACAATTTCTTAAAAATATAAATTAAAATTCATACTACTAAAGAATCGTAATTGGACTCCCAGCCACATTCTCAAAACCGATTATTCGAGCTCTTGTTATTAAATACTTAACTCATCTCCCCACGTTAAGATTTTCGATACCCGCCAATTAAATTTAATTACTGATAATTTAATTTAATCGGCTTCTTAAAATTTTTTAAGTCTTTTCGCTTAACTTATTTGACGGTCGGATAATTAAATCCACTTGCAGGGTTTGACCCGGTCAAACTTATAAGCTTTTTTAAGGGGGCATCGTCAATCCCGAACTATCAGGACGTGGATTCCGTCAATAATTAATATTCACCATATATTTAATACCACTATCCAACTCACCGAGAATATTGACCCGTAAAAGATCGCACCCTCTAATGAATCAAAACAACGAATACTAAATGTACGAAAATAATAATTAATTCGGGATTAAGAGCATAACCACTCATAATTTCCTTGAAGTTTGAATTAATTTATATAGTCAGTATAAAATTAATTACCCAATGTGGTCCTGTTCAATACACAAAGTGTACTAGTACAGAGAGTCGTAACAATAGACGACACTATTATCTGTTTCCCGTAATCAAGACAGGTCTACTAAAACTCTGTATTACAATCGTACCGATAGTTTGTCCAATTCCATCTAAATTGTAAACCTTAAATTTACATTATGCAAGAACCTATAATCTGATTTTCTGTGTGCAAGCCGCACTCTACACACCAGATTAAATACTGTATAGAATAAATGACATCTATGCATAATATTAAAGAAATGATATCGCCTATATTGCTCGTTAAGATTCTCATAAAATGAAAAATAATTTTGTTAAAAAATAAAATAAAATACTAAAACCAACAAAATCCATGGTATCTTAGTATACAACCCTGACAATCTTCCACTTATACTCAGAATCATGTTGTCATATATCTGACTCCAATGCCCTCTACATGATTATCAAAAGTCTTAACCAGTAGGCTATTTGTAAAAGGATCTGCAAGGTTGTCCACTGATGTAATCTTGATCACAGCAATATCACATCTCTGTATAATTTCTCGTATCAGGTGATATTTACGCTCAATGTGCTTTCCTTTCTTGTGGACTCTTGGCTCCTTCAAGTTTGCAACTGTTCTGTTATTGTCACAATAAAGTGTAATAGCTGACTGAACTGAAGGTACCACATCTAGATCTAACTGGAAGTTCTTGAGCCAAACGGCCTCCTTGGTTGCTTCATAAGCTGCCACGCACTTGGCTTCCATGGTGGAATTAACAATGTAGGACTGCTTAATACTCCTCCAACTTGTAGCTCCACCTCCCAAGGTAAACACATATCCTGAGGTAGACTTACGAGAATCTTTGTCTGACTGAAAGTATGAGTTTGTGTACCCTAAAGGTACTAAACTATCTGCCTGGTAAATTAACATATAATTCTTAATCATTTTCAAGTATTTGATTATATTCTTTACCGCAGTCCAATGCTCCTGTCCTAGGTTAGACCGATATCTGCTAACCATGCCAATGGCAAAGTAGATGTTGGGTCTAGTACAAAATATAGCATACATTAGGCTTCCTACTACTGAAGCATAAGGACCGCCTTCATCTTCTCTATCTCATCAGGTGTCTTAGGAAACTGATCCTTGGATAGAGTGATTCCATACCTGAAAGGGAGAAACTCTTTCTTGAAATCCTGCATGCCAAAATGAGCAAGGATGTTATTGATATACTTTGCTTGTGATAAGCCCAACATCTTTTATTCGATCTCGCAAAAGCTTGATTCCAAGGATGTGATTGGCTTCTCCCAAGTCCTGGAGTGCTTTGTTGTAGTTACATGGTTTGGTATCCAGTTCTACTGGGATCCTGTTAAAAGACTCTTCCAAGAGCATATCCTGGTCGGGTTGATGAACAACCCTCCCACTATGATGAGGCACTACCCGTGTCTGTGTACTAGCAGTAACGCATTGTGCATAATCTGAACGCTGTGCACCATTACCCACATGCTTGTCTGGCATGTTAATGGTAGCACCCTACTCTAGTTCAGGATCTGCACCTATCCCGATAATGCTCTCACTACGACGAGGTAATGGGATATCAGTGACTTGTGGTTTCTCTTCCGTTCTACCGGTATTTCCTCTCAATTGTTCTAGAATAATCTTACTTTTGGACCTGTGGTCCATAATATAATTCTTTTCCAAGAATCAGGCATTGGTGCTAATAATGATCTTGTGATCCTTAGAATTATAAAATAAACCACCATTCGTTCTCTTGGAATACCCGACAAAGAAACAGACTTCTGTCCTCGGTTCCAACTTACCCGCGTTCTCTTTCAGCACATGTGATAGATACTCCCAAATCTGAATATGTCTCAGATTAGGTATGCGCTTGGTCCACAATTCTGTGGGAGTAGAAGATACTGACTTAGAAGGTACTAAGTTCAGAATATAAGCCGTTGTCTCTAAAGCAAGTTCCCAAAACGAATCGGGTAATTTCAAATATCACATTATTGACCTTACCATCTCTATAAGAGTCCTATTCTTTCTTTCTGCTACATCATTCTGTTGTGGAGTGCCCGGTGCAGGCAACTGGAATATAATCTCTTTTGAAGTTCCTAAACTCTCCAAAGAGGTACTCGCCACCACGGTCGAATCGTAGTGATTTGATATTTTTACCGAGATGCTATTTTGCCTTCGTCATGAATTCTTTAAATTTCTCAAAGTATTCAGACTTATGGTGCATAAAGTAAATGTATCCATACCTTGAGTAGTTGTCAATGAAACTGATGAAGTACTCAAAGTCACCTCTAGCCCGAATAGTTATAGGACCACACACATCAGAGTGAACCATTTATAACGGTTTTTTAGCTCTATAGCCTTTGACCAAAAAGGGCCTCTTGATCATCTTACCCTCTAAGCAGCAGGACTCACCGACTGGAAGTGTGCCTCCACTTTCAATGAACTCAAAAGTCTATCTTCTAGGAGTTTATTTATCCTTTTTAGATTAATATGACCTAAGCATAAGTGCCAAAGAAACGTTTGGCTCATTAAAGAAGGATTATTTCTCTTACATGATAAATTAGATGTGTTATTCAATTCAGTTAGTTATAGTATAAAAGAGATAGGAGATATAAAGTACAAATCATCCACCAATGTACCAAAACAAATAAAACGTTTATTTTTCTTAATAACCACAGAGTCATTAAAATGAACAGAATATTTTTTTTTCACCAAATTAGAGATCGAAATTAAATTTCTTCTAATAGAAGGTATATAAAGACAATATTTTAAAAGTAAAATCTTATTTTTACTAAAACTGAGAGTGACGTCTCCTACTCCAATTGCTGCCACCTTGTTATTATTGCTCATATGTAGGTAAATATTCCCATCATTGAGCTGCCTGATTTTCTGGAACTCCTGCAAAGAATTGCAGACATGATTAGTGGCTTCTGTATCTATACACTAGATACCGATAAATAACACCGTAAACATGTTTCAATCACTAGTGAACAGAAATTACCTTGTTTTTTCTGTTTACTGAGAAAAATTAGACACTACTTTTTCCAATGCCCCAACTGGTTACGGTAATAGCACTTGCCTCTTGGATTCTTCACACGAGCTCTTAGCCCCTTAGCTACTTTTGGACCTGTGCCGCCCTGTTTCTGAAACTTTTTCTTCTTCTTGCCTTTCGGCTTAGAGGAAGAACCTTTTTCAGCCACATGCACACTACCTGGCTTTTTAAAAACACCCTCAATTGCTTGAAAGTCTTTTAAAAGTTCTGCCAATGAAAAGCAGAGCTTATTCGTGGAATAATTCAGGCAGAACTGCTTAAAGCTATCAGGCAACGACTGGAGTATGATATGGACCTGGGCTTCCCCGTTCATCTTAGCTCCTAGGATCTTCAGTTCATTCAGAAGATTGATCATCTTCAGAACATGATCCCTAACTGGGGTGCTTTCAGCCATACTTGTATTCATTAGAATTTTCATGGCCACCTTCCTAACAGCACGATTTTGATCCCCAAATATTTTTTTGAGATTCAAAATCATGTCATAGGCACTGGGCATAAATTGATGCTATTGCTGCAATACATTTGACATAGAAGCCAAAATATAATAGCGAGCCATCTGATTAGCTTTATGTAACTTCTGATAAGCTCGAATTTCCTGTTCGGTGGCCCTCACATCAGGTACTGGTGGGCAAATATCAGATAATACAAATTTATAATCCTTGACAGTTAAGACAATATCTAAGTTTTTTTCCAGTCTACATAGTTTGGTTCTGTTAGTTTGTTTTTTTAGTATGGTTGCGAGTAGATTGAAAGTCATTTTAATCCTGAGAATTACATAATTAAAACTCATAAATTATGACGAGCAAAAATTTTAAATTTTATTTTAAATTGGTTCCTCTACCATTTAAAAAAATTCACCAGCAGCCTAGTATCCTGTGAATAGCATGTCTCGATGGGAGGACGTCTACTATCCATCGTTTGCCCAGACAGGCCAATTCCTATTAATTTTATATCTAGACAATAGACCGTGCCAAGTAATATTAAATAGTTGACGTAGTTTCGGTTTAGTAAATAATAACAGTGACTTAGATGGAGATGATAATATTATTTATAGCTAAGTGTTAATCATCACCTAATCCCGAATCAATCGTTTCGCAATGAATTTTTCAGATGGAGAAGTGATCCACACTAATGATTATCTAGAATTTTTCCTGAATGAGGTTCATACCGGCGCTACTATAATTAATTCTATCCGATGGGGAGGAAGGTCTTACTGCCAACACATAGAATTAATTACATCACCTACGATGTAACAACCCAGGTCGGACCCTAGTTGTAACAACCCAGCTTGTAATGACCCGTGCAGTGATCCAATCCAAACCCTAGTATTAGTGACGGTGAGCCGATAAAATCTTAGGTCACTAAAAGATCGAAAACCCTAACTCGACCTAAAAATCCTAATTCGATCCGAAAACCTTAAAGAGATCAAATGCTCAGAGGCAAATCCTAATACTCAGAGAAGACTCCTAACATCCTAAATTAAGTAAATAACATGAAATATTAGATTAAAAATTAAACTTTCTCATAATTAGGGTAAAATAACCATTTTGCCCCTAATACAGTAAAAAGTCTTAAAAATTCAAAATTTGACACATGAACACCCTAAATTAGATATTTAGATACAATTAAATAAAAAAAGATAAAATAACAATAAAATGACAAAAACGCCCTTGCATGGCCGGCCACATTGGGAAGTGTGCACAAATAGTCACTTTTTTGCCTTTTTAAGCTAAAAATTGAGAAAAAGTTGTATAAATTAAGTATTATTATGACTCAAGACTTTTTATACAAGTAATATATATAATAATATAATATTATAGATAAAAAAAAGTAAATAAATCATTATTATAGTTCTTACACACTAAAATAAATCAAAAAGTCAATTCTTGTTAAACTAGCTTAATTTGACTTAAAAGCTTACACCTATTTAATTAATTGCTATACAAATTAGGATAATTTATGAAAATACTAAATTAATCATAGACACACTAAAATAATATATTTTAATAGGTAAAGTTACCAAAAAGATACACAAAATTAATATTGTAGGCGTTTTCTCATACAAAAGGGTACCAAAATACAACTTAAACCCTAAATTAATGCAAGACCAGATTTTGGTCTGCCCCAAACAGCCCTAGCAGACTTTTTCTCTACAAAAAAATTGATTTTCAATGCCTCAAAAAGAACCCACCTCCCATGCATCCAATTAAAATTCGTGAAATTTAAATTAAAGCTTACATATCATCATTAAACCCACCACCTATTTTGCTTATATATATAAAACCAAACACCTCTATTCTCCTATGTACCACTCAGCCAAGTGAGGGAGGGAACTAAGTCTTGAGTGTTTTTCAGGAGTTTTACAAGTTTGAGAAGAGAAAGAAGAAGATGAAGAAGGAGGGTCCAAGAAAAAAAGTTCTTTGGAGACCAAGGTTGCACAAAGCCAAGTTCCTAAGCCATTCTTCATTCATTAGGTCCTTAAACATGTAAGTAAAATCTCTAAACTTTTTGTCCAATATTAACCTAAAACTCCTCTCAACTCATCTCTTAAAATACAACTAAGAACAAGAACCAAAAATAGGTAAAAAGGCGTTGTTAGACTAGAATAGGGACTGTTTATGTATAATCTAGTGTTGTATGAGTTTGCATGTGCTTGTTTTTGAGTTTTATGATTTGAATAGGTTCTAAAATTTTGGTATATATGAATATATGACATGCATGCAAAGAAAATACATTAAAAATAAACATAACATGAGCTAAGTTATCGAAACTCTAGATAGCCTGATTTTCTGGGCATACCAACAATCTGCAACAAACTTTGAATCACCATAAATAATTGTAGAACAACGATCTTAATGTAATTTTTATGTCCAGACCTATATGTTTATGTTATCTTTCATACAAAATTGGTTTGAAGTAATTTCGTTGTGTAGAACTCTAGATACACCATTTTTACTAAAGAGTGTCAGATTTTGACCACCCTGAGTTGCAGACCTAAAAACTCTAAGTTAGAATGATAACCGAGTTGGGGTCAAAACATAAAACTTGTAGATAACACAGTTATATTTCTGTCCACAAAAAAATGAGCTAGAAATATGAAGTTTGGATAGGTCAACGTCCTTCCCAAAGTCACTGTTGTGTTTTAGTGACTAATAGAGCTCTCTGTCACACATTTTTGTGAGACTGAGAACCTAAGTTTCAATAGCCAAATCCAAAAGTGGTAAACATGAAAGAAATATCTAATATATTAAGCTAGATACTGAGAAATAATCAGCCCAAAATACCCTCAGATGGACCCCCAAAAGTTTTGAGCATTCTCTGTTAAAAACCTATTCTGCTCAACCTTTTTAGGTTGACTGAACCCATTTTATAAATTGGCCAAAATCATCAACTTGTTACAAACAACTAGCCCCAGCACAAAATATGAAACTTGTAAGGGACACCTTAAACTAAAACTTTCCCAAAAATAAGACCCATAACCCTTGAATTGGTGCCCCAAAACTATGGCCAATAAAAACCTAAATTCTGCATTATTTTCTATAAAGTGCTGAATGATTTTCTCTTAATTAAAATAAATAACCCTTTTACCCTAGGATTTGACCTTAGTATTAAGCATGAAAGTTGTAAAAAATATTTTTATCTAATTGGTGTTCAAAAATCAAAAATTAAATTCATATCTAGATACTTCAAAACACTGTTATAACTTTAAAATTGGCACTTGAATAATTACCCAAATTTGGCTAAGTGTATGAGTAGTGTGTCACCTTGTGGAATTTGAATATATAGACTTTAAATGATTTATGTGAGTGATTGGTGTATGAAATTAACATTTAGTGATTAGAAATCATACCGATAGGTTGGATCCATGTTATATAAATTCTAAACTGTGCTTTATATGCTTGTACCCTATACTTTAGTGAGTTGTACCTTATGCTTTAAAGACTTGTACTTTTTGCTATGTTGGTTTGTACGTCATGCCATTTTTAGTTTCATACCATGTTATTGTTAAGTTGTACTTCAAGATACGAGTTGTTGTACTATAAGCATCATTGCATTGCACTTCGGGTATCTCGTGGGTTGGGTTTTGTGCGCAAATTATTGACCAGAGAATTTGGAATAAGGATGGAGGATTTGGAATAATATCACGATTAGAGAGTCCTTGTTGATGGGGGTGTTGACAATGGGCCATGTACGTCCTGAGTCGTGTTATGTCTTGAGCCGAACAGCCGCTATACGCTACTGTGATCGGGAACGCTAATGTACGGGAACCTAACGTACGGGAACATAGTGGTACCATTCGGATTATTATATTGATATGTTGACTTTGGACCATATACTTCTTGAGCCGTATTATGTCTTGAGACGTATCATGTCTTGAGTCGGACAACCACTATACGTCGCTGTGATCGGGAACGCTGACGTACGGGAACGTAATGGTGCCATTCGAATTATTATGTTGGGTATGAATGACCTTGGGTCATATACGTCATAAGCCGTGTTACGTCCTGAGCCGTGCCACGTTTTGAGCCGAACGTCCGCCATTTGCCGTTGTGATTGGGAACATCAGTGTACGGGAGCCCAACGTACGAGAACGTAATGGTGTCACTCAAAACTTGATTGGTTGATTTATAAATGGGTTGGGAAAATGCATTTGCATTGCACTCTTCATTACCTGCATAATTTGTTATCTAATACTTACCTATTTATTGAATTTACATTTTTGTCTGTCTCCTTGGTTTATAAATGCTTTGAGTGTTATATGAAATGCGTTGTGGTGAGTTTATGCCGTGAGATTGGTTAGATAGTTTGGAGAGTTTTTTTAGGTTTTTACTCATGCCATTCGTGCCATAGGTGAGGAGAAGGAGTTCTTAGAGGAAGACGCCTCGAAAAAAAAAGATGAAGGTTTTGTAGAACAGAGCGAGTGGTAGGAACCTACTGACCTCAACAACGCAGTTTGAAAAATTTGAATTTTCTCTTTTTTTGTTCTTTTATTTAGTTTCCACAGACGTATTGTAATTTTCGTTAAATTTTCTTGTGAAACTGTAATCGCTATGTACTTATGAACAATTCAGAACTATTAATGATGTAATATTTATGATATGTAAATATGAATGATTGACTAGAATATTTTTCTTATCTATACTTAAGTATGCTCTGATATGCCCAGAGAACGGGGCGTCACATATGAACTAATGATGGAGACCACATATTTGTCTGTGAATAAATTTTTTTTTCACTTAGTTTTTTAAAATATTTTTAAGAGTTATAAAAACTGTTTAATTAAAATAAATTTATTAATTTTAAAAAATTACACGATCTGAATGATTTTGATGTTTTCAAAACATCTTTTCATGTTTTAATGTGTAACAAATAAAATATTCTAAATTTTTTTTATTTAAAAAATTAATTTTAAATAAAATCAAGAATTTTATTTTATTTTTCAAGTTACACATTTTTTCAAAAAATAATAATTTATTAAAATTAAAATATTCTTTCTAATTAATTCAAAATTCAAAATTAATTTTTACATTTTTTTCTAGATATTCGATTTAAAGAAAATCATCTTAAACGTATTATTTTGTAATAAAATAAAATATCTAAAATTTTCTTTAAAAAATTAATTTTAATTAAAGAAAATTTTATTTTATTTTTTCGTTACAAAAATTAATTAAAATCAAATTTTTTGAATTAATTAAAATAAATCAAAAATATAAAAAAATAATATATATATA
>JAUMHN010402373.1:0-15666 GCA_032360265.1 Heliamphora ciliata
ACTTTGTGTGTATTGAACGGGACATTTGAGGTAATTAATTTAGTATTGACTACTGACTATATAAATTAATTCACACCCCAAGGTTATTATGAATAGTGCTTACCATTTTAATCTTGAAATAATTATTGATTTGCATATATTTAATATTCGTTGTTTTGATTCATTAGACGGTGCAATCTTCTATGGGTCTATATTTTCGGTAAGTTGGATAGCGGTATTATTTATATGGTAAATATTAATTATTGACGAAATTCACTTCCAGAATGATCGGGATTGACGATACCCTCTTAAGGATGCTTATAAATTTTGACCAGGCCAAACCCTGCAGGTGGATTTAATTATCCAGCGGTCAAATAAGTTAAGCGGAATGGCTTAAAGAATATCAAGATGCCGATTAAATTAAATTGTCAATAATTAAATTTAATTGGCAGGTATCGAGAATCTTAACGTGGAGAGAAATGATAAGCATTTAATAACAGGAGCTTAAAGCAAGAGGGTCTTGAGATTATGAGTCATAATATAATTATAGTTCTTTAGTGGTGTGAACTGTAATTCAGTGTTTTATGAAAATTGCATAAACTGCTGCTGGTTTTCTATAATTGCAGATACCTCTATGCTTCTTTCTTTAATTACAAAAATCGCAGGTAGGTATTTGTGTTCCACTGAAAGTCTTACTCATAATTACTCCCCAGGTTCCTGTTGTAGCCCTATATATACGCGAGTAGGCTGAACCAGTTTGAGATTGATAGTTCATATATCATTATCATTATGATATTATTTTTGTCTTTCAAAGACTTAAATATATCGGGGTTCTGCCGATACGAGTTCTCGGAGGATCGTAACCCACACTACGTTCGAAGATTGTATAAGGGAATACAGTAGAAGATCTGACTGGAGCTTCAACTAGGAATCAAGTCGTAGTTGAAGATTAGATCTACAAGAGGTATTTTTCTAAATTAACGTTGGTTGCACGTGTTTTATTTTGATCTTTTATCGTCAAAAGTTTTATCTGGAGCCCGTTTCGACGTTTCCCTGTCCAATTAATTTTTTTATCCAAAATCGTTTATAAAAATAATGATCTTGACAGTTTTGTCTCCAACATGAAAGAGAGTCAAAAAGCACATGTCATTTTCCTAACATGTTTAGCTTATATTGCATGCTTATCTAGTTTCTAGTGAGTTTTGGCTCACGGTGTGGGATTTGAAATATTTTTCAGGTACCAGTCACGCTGGTTGATCTGGATGTGCCAGAGATGTCACGACCCATTTCTCAGAACGGCGTCCGTGATCGGCCAGTGAGTTAAAAGCCCACCCGAGGCCTCTTTCTTTTTTTATTTTTCATTCCTTATTTGGAATTTTGCTAATTGAGTTTTAAAACAATATCATTCTAGTTATTCCGAATTTAAAATAAAAGTAAATCATTCATTGAAAAATAATCACTTTCCTTAATTTAATTTAGAAAAAATTTTGATGTAAATTTTTTAATTTAGAAAAATATAAAAACTCAGGTATAAATTTTTAATGTATTTTCATAAATTATCGTATGTTAAAATACTCACTAGTACTTTTTATCTTTTTAATATTTTTTCATTGCGGTTTATCAATTATTAATATTTTCAACAGTTGTAAAATTTGAAACTCAGAAAATTTTCAAAAATTTAAGATAAACTTTTAATGTTATTTTATGTTTTATCATAAGTCAGATTTTGTAAGAAAAATTTTTTAACTAATTGTTTTTGTCTCAATTCTTTATTAATTAAAATTTTAATAGATGTAAATGTTTTGGATTTAAATTTTAAATTTTAACATTAGATTTTTCTTAATTATTTATTCTTATTTTTTTTTAAAAACAACTTGGATCTCATACCCTCCCCACCTTTAAGAAGTTTGGTTCTCCAAACTTGACTTAGGTTAGATAAAAAGATATTGTACCTTATTTGAAAAGTTCTGGGTATTTGTTTTTCTTGTCAACTTTTTTTTTTCGACGTAGCTTCGCCTCCTGTCTGATTGTTCCACCCCACTTTGACAAGTGGGACGACTTTGTTGTGGAGTCGCTTTCTGTGACGGTATATGAAATGTTTCAACCACTCTTTGTAACTCAGGTTTTGACTTATTTCTACAGGTGATCGTGTCAGAACATGGGTTAGGTCGGCGACGTATTTTCTTAGCAAAGTGGGATGGGATAAAAAAAATTTACGTCAAATTGGGTCAACTTAACGTGTAAGGAGTAGTTTGAGAGAGGTTACGGCTACTTCTTTTACGTTTCGATGATTCCTCGGAACTAGGGCTATATTCCCCTTTGCCTTTGGTCGTTGTTATCATTCTTCTTTTGATCTAGAGATGATTATTATTATTATTTTATTATTTTTTATTTATTTCTTCTAAGTTGTTCATTTTAAGAGCTTTGAAGTGGGTTGGGCTCAAGGTACAGTTCTAAGGAGAACTTAGCTTTAGTGTTCCCATTACGCTTGATTTTCTTGGTGTGTTTTTGTCGTCTCATGAAGGTATTTTAGATTATTTCCTGAAAGAGGCATTGGGTTTTGATCTTAGTGGTATCGAAAGTAGAAACGAATAAATATGATTAGGACCGAGTCTCATTGTTCGAAACGTTATTATCATTCCTTATTGATAGGGTCAAAACACTGCCGAGTTTTATAACACCATTGAGGAGCATATTGATTTCTTATTTCTAGATTAGAGTCTTAATAGGCCTATGGGTTATGGCGTCCTTCAAAATTTTTATTGGCAAAACCATAGGGTCAGAAGTCAAAAGCTGCTTACATTAGTAGAGGATAGGTTGGCAGCTCATCTATGATAGCTTCATTCTGGTTTTGAGGATCCCAAAGTACTAGGATAAGCATATTTCCTTGTCCCTGGTTGTCTTCCTTGCTTGGTGACCTTTCGCATCTTCCACTCGCGGGTTTGTATTCTGGTTTTGGCTTTCTAGAATCTTTAGTTCTGAGTTCTGGCTTATGCTCCCGTCTTTTGTCGTCTTTTCGACTTCTTTTTTATTCTTCGAACACTTTCGTCAAAGATGATCATTTGCTTCGCAGTTCCAACATCCGTTTTTTGATTTCATGCATTTTTCGCAAGAGTCACATAGATACCTAATTTTTTTTCGATTGCTCTTTTCTTGCAACATACTCGAGTTGGGTCTCTTTTTGGCTTTCCTTCCGATATCCGAGCACATGATTTCTAGATTTTCCCGATACGGATTGTCCTTCCTTTCTTCGAGTTGTGGAAGTGTGTCAATTTAGAGGTAAGCTTGTATTGCTTGTTGTTGGCGCTGGATCACCTTGAGTAATCCTTCCATTTTTTGCTGAAGTGGTCCTAATTGGTTGCCTACATTCGTTATGATTTGATCTCAGGTGCTATTATTAGCAGAAGCCATGACTACAGTTTATAAAGGTTGTTGTTAGAATTATAATTTTTAGTCGAATAAATTCGTATATTACGCAAGAGATTTAGCAATTTTTATTCTGATGGAGTTGGCATTTTAAATAAATTCAACTCGATTAACCTTCCCAGACTTCCCATTAGAAGAAACGGTGATCAGGCGTTCTTCTGATTGGAATTCAATGATGATTGCTCGGTTGATATTACAAAATCTTGAGTCATTCTTGTAATTTTATTTTTAAGGATTTTCTTACGTCCAACTTTCTACAAGATTCTAGAATTGCCTAACTTATCGTATTATCCTTATTTTTAAGATGAGATGTTTAGGGAATTGAAGGCATCACAGATTTATAGTAACGTTTTCAAGTAAAATAGTTAGATATGTATCTACAATAATACTATCTAACCCTAACCCTACACTATGTCTGAAGTTCTATCTACTCTTATCTCTATCCCTTACAATCATATATAGGCATTTTTATTGGTAGGTGTCAAGGGGTCATGATTGGGGTGCGGGGAAAAGAATTCTATTATGGGTTTTACTTTACAACTGGCTCTTATTGAATGTGATGGTTAGTAACTTTTGTCTGGTTTAGAGCAAGATTTCTATGAGATTGACTATCTTCGGGTTTATTCAGCTACTCTATGGTGCTTTTGTTTGTTATTATTATTATTATTATTTTATTTTTATTTTTATATTTTTTTTACGTGATTCTAGGGTGTTCACTTGAATTATCATATTATTCTTATTTTTAACGTGAGGTATTCGAAGAATAACACATTGCAAGTATTACAGTTTCATACAAAAGAATTGTTTTAAAAAGTAATTAGATACTTATCTATAATATCATATTATTAGAACACATAAAAATACAAAAATTGGCAAACAGGCTGATAAAATACTGTCTGGTCCTATATCATGACTGAACGGTATCCATTTTAGGGAGGTTTACTATTTCTAACTTTACCTATTAACTTTTTTTAGTGCTCCAGGTTATCCCTTTTCATTAAGGCTATATTATTTTGACGTGCAGATGTTATATGTCTACTGTTTGCTTTGCAAAATTTTGGTAAATGATCTTTCGTTTTTTATCAAAAACTCTATTAGTAAAGAAAACTTCGTAAATTGTTAGACTTAAAGGGTTCTGCTTTAAACGATTTCTACGAGAAGGTTACAAGTGGGTATGGTATGGTAGTATTTTCTAATGTGTCTATGCTACCTATGGGCTCATATTGTAAGATGTGTTCCAGCAATTACTAACTTACTCGACTAGAGAACATTTAAAACTATTATAAACACACAAAAGCATGCAAAAGTTGTGCAAGTGTCCCAAGCTCTGGGTTTGTAAGAAAATATTTGCTCTGATACCATTTCTGTCACGACCCATTTCTCAAAACGGCGTCCGTGACCGGCCAGTGAGTTAAAAACTCACCCGAGACCTCTTTCTTTCTTTAGTTTTCGTTCTTTATTTGGAATTTTGCTAATTGAGATTTCAAACAATCTCATTCTAGTCATTCCGAATTTGAAATAAAAGTAAGTCATTCATTGAAAAAGAATCACTTTCCTTAAACATTCCCAGCGATTTCATTTCAAAAAATCTCTAGAGCTTGCTAACTGTGTGTTTAATATGACGAGATACAAGAATTTAAAATGCAACAATTACATAACTTAAAATAAAACTATGAATAAATTAAATCATATTTTTCCTGCTATCGAGTCCTCCATGCATTCAAGTATCACCTGAAAGTGTTCAACATCTATTAGCAAAGCTAGTGTGAGTGCATAAATATCTGAGTTATTACTCGCTTTTCATTTTTAGAATGATATCCGAATAAACGATTCTGCCAGTAATCCGGGGAGCTACCCCGCAGTGAAAAATGATCATTTCCTAGTCACCTGGCCATGACCCGCAATCCTTATTACATCACCTCGCTGGTATACTTTATCGTCCTCCAGCGGCCGGGACGCCGTTTATACTATCATTCTCATCTTTATCATATCGCATTTTTATAATCATTTCAACAATATAATTGTGGTGCACCTCAAAATTATTATAAAGCGGTAATCGAAAACTCAACTAACCCAGATATCAGAAGACTCACCTGTCGTTTGCAGAAGTTAGAAAATTTTACTTAATAATTTCAAATCTAAACAAAATAAAAAATACAAACTTCAGAACGATGTTCATACCTTTGTTCATTTTAACAAGAACTCAATTAATCAATTTATTTGTCTAAAATAATTTATAATTAAAACTATGTAAAAATAAGAAAACTTTTTAATTTCTTGAATAAAATAATATTTTAAGAAAATTATAGCTAACAAAATGAATCTCATTTCATAAATTTCTTTTAAAAGCAAAAACACCAAAGAAAGGAACTAAAAAATATTTGAGCCTAATATATTTGGTCAAAGCAATATTTTCAGTACGAAAAATTCTTAGTTAACTTAAGAAATGTGAAAAAAATTAAAACTCTGACTATTTTTACATAAAAAAGTTGATTAGAGGAAACTAATTTACATATTTACTTTAAAATATCATGGTCTAACTAAAATTTATTAAAGAGAACGCACATATTTTAAAATTCTTTAAAATAAGAATAAATGAATAATTTATTTAACTTCTTAATTTTCTTATCTAAAAAAAATCAAACATCTTTTTATGCCTTAACAAATTTTTTTTTTAATTTTTTCTTATATTATTTTTACATGATGGATTTTCAAGGTATAACGAACTAGTTTAAAATTAGAATTCTTCATTTAATTTTCATTAGTTTTAGCTTTCTATTTAAAATAATAAAAATAAATAATAACCATAACCAATAATTAACACATTATTTTTAGCTTTCTATTTTAAATCATAACCAATAATTAACATAAAAAGATACTAATTTACTAGTTCTCATACATAATTGAAACACATATACACACATCCTGCATATATATGCATGTATATATATATATTCAAATGTTATACACACAGTATGTATATTCAGCATATATATACATACATATCTTATACACACACAATATATATATACATATATATCTTATACACACAGGATACATATATATATTATACACACAATATATATATTTTATACACCAACACAGTACATATACAATACATACAGCATACACACATATATATATATATATATGTAATACACACACACCACACACACACACACACACACACACACGGCGCACACAGTGCACACACACTCACACAGCACATATATAATATATATAGCATGTATAATACGCACACACTCACGGCACACACACACACACACACACACACAGCATGTATATTCAACTGAGAGAGATATATACATATTACATGCGTGAGAGAGAGGAAGCGAGAGGGAGAGAGAAAACAGCGCAGAGGGAGAGAGAAGGGAGAGAGAGCAGAAAGAGAGAGAGAGGGAGATAGAACAGAGAGAGAGAGACAGAAAGGGGGAGAGAGACGGTGAGTAGCAGAGACCGGCGGCGAGGGGTGGAGGAGTGTCGGCGGTGGAGGCTGGTGGCTGGAGTGGCGCCGGTTCATTGTGGTTGGTGGCGGGGCGTACGGTGGCGTAAGGGAGATTCAGTTTGCTTCATCTTTGAGCTGCGGGAGAAGCTTAAGCTTCTGGACCGAATATGTATGTATGTATATATATATATATATAAGCTTATATATTCAAAGAGAAGAAAGGAGGCTCAAAAAATTGTGTGCGTAAATCGTATTGGGCGAGGTATATATAGGCGTGAGTATGAGACAGGTGTTTTCCATGCAAAGCGTGTGTGATTTATATGCCGCCAAGTGTACGGTGCTAAATATTTATACATTATAAAAATTTTGATGTAAATTTTTTAATTTAGAAAAATATAAAAACTCAGGTATAAATTTTTAATGTATTTTCATAAATTATCGTATCGTTAAAATATTCACTATTACTTTCTATCTTTTTAATATTTTTTTATCGCGGTTTATCAATTATTAATATTTTCAACAGCTGTAAAATTTTAAACTCAGAAAATTCTCAAAAATTTAAGATAAACTTTTAATGTTATTTTATGTTTTATCATGAGTCAAATTTTGTAAGAAAAGTTTCTTAACTAATTGTTTTTGTCTCAATTCTTTATTAATTAAAGCTTTAATAGATGTAAATGTTTTGGATTTAAATTTTAAATTTTAACATAAGATTTTACTTAATTATTTATTTTTATTTTGTTTAAAAAAAAAACTCGGGTCTCACAAGAGAGGTGGAAGATCTGTAGTCTTTCCTTTTTGGTTATTTCTGTATCATGTATGCTTACATATTTTTTCGGTGTTGGAACCGTGTAATGTAAGTTTTTTTGGCAGTTATATACAATAAATATATGGTTTAATTTGAGAGTGTGTTCTCGGGTTGAGTGTTATGTTTGGTTGTTTGTGGGTGTTTCACGTGACTCGGAGTTTGGGGCGTGACACGCAACATATGCAACTTCAGGATCACTTTTTTGTCCCTCAAATTTTCACACACACATGCATCGTTAACCAGAGTTAGCGTTTACCGAACCACTTTTTCGTCCATCATTAACCAGAGTTAACGTTTATCGGACCACTTTTCCGTTCATCGTTAACCAGAGTTAACGTTTACCGGATCACTTTTTCGTACATCATTATTCATGAATGCACTTTCGCGGGTTCTCATCGCAGGACCACTTTTCCACCCCTCGTTATGCATGTCTAAAACTAGAGTTTAAATGCACAAAACCGTGCATGAACACCTCATTTCACATAACAACATCATCCCCAAAGAACGCCAATAAAACAAAAACAAATCCCCAAGGCCATATCACGACCAGCAAGAAAAGAAAGAAAAACACCCCACAAAGGAGTTCAGTTGACTAAAACACCACATTCAGTCAACTAAAAGTCTACTGGAATTTCACGAATTTTCCAATGTCTCAGGTCAGTCGACTAAAGCTACACACTGTCTATTCAGTCAACTAAACTCCCCACTTCAGTTGACTGAACTTCAAAAAACTCTAGCGCCGTCGGGAAAACTTCCACAAAAACATGTATAAACCTGAATCATAACAACCAAACTCGCATTTTATGAAATCCAAGGACATACACAAGTCCACAGCTTCAAAAAGAAACCAAAAAGCACATTTGAAAACCTTTTGTCCAACCAAAAACTCCCAAAATGCGTTTTAAGAACAAAAATTAACTTTTTTGAACATAAATCGATTTTTCATGTATTTCTAAACGGTAAAAACACATACAATTCCACGTATCACCCCTTTAAGACATGAGAGTTGTGAGACCCTGGCTCGTTTTCTTTTTTCAGTGTTTTTCGATGCATAATTTACCATTTTTATAATTGCATGTTTATATGCATTTATGCATGTTCAGGCTTAGAAATGCATGTTGGGTTGGATTCCAGGACCGTTGGGCGTAATGGTGCGAAGTTCAAAAAAAAGATATTTTCGAGAGCCTATAAATATCTAGCCTTAGATATTTTGTTGGATATCTTTTTCTCTCTCAAGTTTTTGAACCAACCAAAACCTCTGTCTTCTCTCTAGATTTCTTAGGGCCCATGCTTTATTATTGACGGCTAGATAACGGATCCTTAGTATCCTTGCTGTGGGCTACATGTTTATCCGGACAGAATTTTATTCTGACAAAGTTTTTTTTTTCACGAGGCTCGAGGCATCGAGTTTTTGAATTAACAAGGTAGGATCCTAGACTCTCACGTCTCAAAGGGGTGCTACGTGTAATCGTATGTGTTTTTACAGTTTAAAAATGCATGAAAAGTTAGTTATGTTTTGAAAAGTTGGGTTTTGGTTCAAAATCATTTTTGGTTGCTTTTGGTTGGATAAAATGGGGTTTTGAAGTGTTCTTTTCGATGTTTCATGGTAGTTTTGGGCATGTGTATGTCCGAGGATAACAAAAAAGAGCTTGGGTGCTTCGATTTTGAGGTTAGAAGGCTGGATCCGTAGCTAGGGTTCATTTTCACCGTGGTCCAGTCGATTGGACTGGGTGATTCAATCAACTGGGTCGACAGAGGGTGATCCAGTAAACTCGGGTGATGATCCAACCAACTGACCTGGGTTTTCATTTTTTTGTGTTTTTCGGTAGCTTTTCAGTCGACTGAATTATGGGGTTCAGTCGACTGAACTCCTGTTGGGGTTGTTTTAGTTGTTTTGAGAGGTCGTGTTGTTGCCTTGGGAGTTTGTTGTTGTTTTGTTGTCGTCCTCGGAGGTGACGTGATTTTGTTAATCATGGTGTTCATGCATAGTTAGGTGTTAATGCATGGTTAGATGCGAAGTGTGGGTGCATGGTTAGATGCGAGGTGTTGGTGCATAGTTGCATGCGTGGTGTTTGTACATCGTTGGGTACGGGACGTGTTTGGGTCTGAAGTTCCTTTTCTAAAAAGGGGAGTTTTGGAAAAATATGGTGTTTTGTGAAAACATTTATGAAAATCGTATTATGGGAGGTTTGGAGTTGGCCTTCGGGTTAGGTTTTGTTTTGTAGATTGTTAGTCATTTGGGTGAGTGGACGGATTGTCCGGGTGAGTGGACTTCGGGTTGTATGGCATGTAATGTCGTATCGGGTTGCATGGCATGTAATGTCGTGTCGGGTTACGTGGCATGTGATGTCGAGACGGGTGTGTGGCGAGTGGCATCATTATGTGAAACGCAGTGTTTATACGTGATTTTATGCATAAAAAACTCTAGGTTTATTTATACAAGTTGTAGGACGAATATGTGGTCTTGGTGTATCTAAAACTCTGATTTTATTTATGTGTGTGTGTGTGTGTAGATTGATATGAATGGAAAAGTGGTCCGATTAAAGTTAGCTCTAGTTAAGGATGGATAGAAAAGTGGTCCGATAAATGTTAACAATGCATGTGTGCGTCGAAATCTGAGGAATGGAAAAGTGGTCATAATGTTGCATCTGTGTGCGTGTATCTAAAGAACGAAAAAGTGGCCCTGAAGTTGCGTGAATTGCATATGTTGCATTTTGTGGGTTGTATGTGTTGCGTTGTGAGAGTCGAGGTATATATCTATGTTGCATATGGGGCTCGTGAGAGTCGATGTATATATCTATGCTGCGTGTTTATATCTATGCTGCGTGTGGGGCTCGTGAGAGTTGATGTATATATCTATGTTGCGTGTGGGGCTCGTGAGAGTCGACGATTGCATGTGAAGCATTGTAATATATATTTATAATAAACTATTTTTGAGGATCGTGTGAGTCGAAAAATCTTATATCTTTTTGTTTTACATTTGATTACGTAAAACTTGTTTTGAGGCTCGGGCAAGTCGTAACATACATATTACTCTGCTAGTATGCTTAGCTTTTGTTTCATGTATGTCTAGTTTCTACTGAGCATTAGCTCACAATATGGGATTTGAAATGTTTTTCAGGTGAATACGATCATGCAGGTTGATCCGGAGGAGCCGGTTGGGGCGGAAGACTTGTAGTCTTCTTTGTTTCCTTTTGAATCATGTATTATTTTACATGTTTTTGTCTTGGAATCATATGTTGTAAACCTGAGCGCGTTATATTTAATGTATGCATGATTTCCTATCTTGTGAGTGAAACATCGGGTTGGGTGTTGTTCTTTCAATTTTAATGCGATTTTTATCTCTTCAAAGAAAATGTCCATGGCTCGAGGAAGGATTTTTGCCTTATGCTCTGTTGAGCTTCTCTTTTGTTCTATATAAACCCTCAGTATTGGCTTTTTATAAAGATTTTTGGCTATCAAAATGGTTGTTTGTAGGTGTTTCACGTGGCCCAAAATTTGGGACATGATAAGAGTCTAGGATCCTACCTCGCTGAGTTAAAAACTCGACGCCTCGAAAAATGAATCTCGACGAAACGAGGTTCCGTCCGGATGAACACGAAGCCTTCGGTGTAGATAGCAAACATCTGCTACTCAATCTCCAAAAATTAAGCCCCAGGACCACCAAAAACTAGAGAGAAGGCAGAGGTTTCGGTTTTATTGAGAGAAACAAAAATATCTAACGAAAATATCTAAAGGCTAGATTTTTATAGGGCTCACCGAAAAATTTTCGAACTTTTCGCCACAACGGCCAACGGTCCCGACATCCAAACCAACATGCATTTCTAAGCTCAAACATGCATAAAACACGCATAAACACGCTATACCACAACGATTTAAAATAATAATTAACATATTAAAAAACATGATAAAATTGAAACAGGTCAGGTCTCACAACTCTAGCCCCCTTAAAGGAATTTCGTCCCCGAAATTCAATACTAAATCTCATGACAGACACCCTCCATTAACCATTAATGATCTCTGCTGCAGACCCAGCAACACCGCACAACAACAAAAATGCCCCAGCAACTGAAACCCCAAGACTGTTGTGAGACCCCGACCTATTTTATTTTTGGAATGATTTAAGTGTTGATGGAATTGGAATTAAAACTTGATCTCGATGATCTTTCAGATGAGTATTTTGCGCTTGGATATGCATGAAAGATATGTGCTGGAGAGAAAACGAGGTTCTAAGGGGTGTTTGGACGAAGATATGTGAGAAGTGTTTGGTCCTGTTTTCAGATTTTCACCCAGCGATGACCGCTCGAGCGGTGCTATGTCCGCTTGAGCGATGCAAGACAGTGTGTTATGTCGGCAGGGACCGCTTGAGCAGTGACCTATCCGCTCGAGAGGGCACAGCCTGGCGTGAATATCTATAAATCCTGTCAACCTTGGTTTTTTAACCAAAAATATCTTTTCCATGCTTTCTCTCTCTCTACACCTATTCTCTACCTTCTCTCTAGATTTTATTGGGGCCAGGGCTCGGTTTTCAGCGATCTAACAGTAGATCATTGGTATTGGTGCTGGGGGCTTCACATTCACCCGGACGAAATCTCATTTCGTTGAGGTTCGTTTTTTGAGGCATCAAGCTTTTGGCTTAATGAGGTAGGATCCTAGCCTATGTTGTTGTTGAAGGGTGTTACGTTCAGTTATACGCTTTTCTACCGATTGAAAATGCTTTAACTATCATATTTTACGTTTAAACCATATTGTTCGGATAAAAAGCATATTTTTTATTTTTTTATTAGTTTATTACATGATATGGACTTGTGGATGTTCCTAGTTTTCAAAAAGATAATTTTGAAATCGGAGGAATTTATGAAAATCTTAAAAATTATATTTTGAAGGTTTGGAGCTAACCCTCGGGGTTGAGTCTCAAATTTGAAACGTTTTGATAGAAACGGTGGAAACATTTTGAAAATGTTTTTGATTCATCTTCATGATTAATGGATGAAGTAGCGGTTGGCCATTGGATCTTTTCATACATGTTGATGTATAGTTTTGCAGGTTTTCGTAGTTGTGTTACGTTATGATTTTTAATTGATTTTATAGATGTGTCGTGACAGTGTTTGGATTGGGTGCTTTTTCCCTCAGTTGTAATCCGTAAAGAGCATGTTGGGTGCTTCGTCCCTCAGTATTTAGCCTAAAAAGAGCCAGTTGCCCCCGTGTGTGGCTGCGTTGTTGTTACTCCGTATAGAACTTGTCATTACCTAGCAGGTCTTAAATGATTCAGGGATAAGTAATGGGCAGGAGTCTATAGTTGTTGCCTTTGTCCTTGTGTGTGACAGAGTTAATACATAAGTAATGGGCAGGAGTCTATAGTTGTTGCCTTTGTCCTTGTGTGTGACAGAGTCAATACATAGGAATCATTTTTTTTCTCAGCTGTGTGTTCCGAGTGAAAAAATATCGTTTTGTTCTCAGCTGTGTGTTCCGTGTGGAAAAATAACGTTTTGGTTACTATTTTCTTTAACAGTCAAACGTTGTTGGCATTGTTGATATGCTTGGTTTTGAGGATGGAAACCCATTTTGAGACTCGTATAAGTCTGGTGGAAAACTTGGGGTTTTATGAAGTAAAACCATTTTGAGGCTCACGTGGTTGAGTTGGTTTTTATGTTATGTGATTGCATATCTTGCGTTACGCTTTATATAGTCTGTTCCTATTGGATTTCGACTCACGTTGCAGAATTTGTTAAAAACATTTTTCAGGTGAACGTGGTCCTGTAGGTTGACCTTGAGGTGCCTGGAGGTAGCTAACGACAAGACTCTGATGTTTTGTCTTGTTAGGTAGTTTATACCTTATATATGGTTCATGTGGTTCATGTTTGGATGTAACATGTTTTATAGCATATGTATTTCTTATAGTCGTGGGCCAATGTATGCATGATTTATGCTTTCGAGAGAACCATGGGTTGGTTGTTGTTTTTCGTAGTTTTTTACTACGTTTTTCGTTGCTTGGTTCAATGGTTTACAAAAGGGGTTTTCAAATGGTTTATGTTTCATTCAAACTTTTGTGCTTCGAGGAAGATTTTGAAACGGCCTAAGCTTCTTTTAAAAAAAAAGAAAAGATTTTCTTATCCAAAAATGTGTATTATGTTTTAAAGGCTTGGCTTTTGGGGCCATAATCGTAGTCTTTTGGGCTACTCTTTTAAATTAAATAAACGCTCGGTAGTACGTTTTTACAAAGGTTTTAGCCTCGTCTTGGCTTTATGGTTTTCATCCCTTTTTGTTTGGGCAGTTTTGGTGATTGTTTGTGGGCTTTGCGTGATCCAGAGTTTGAGGCGTGACAACTGTCGTTCCACGAAGTAAACACGCCTTCGAAGAATAGATTGCCACAAAGACCACCCGCGCGCACAAATTCCCACCGACACTACTGTTATCCATGCAACTACCACCCTTATTGCAATGCCACATACTGGCTCAATCGTACCTCGCAATGCGCACTAAGGACTATCTCCGCGAGTACAAACACAAGATGTCAAACTCCAACACAAGTCACATGAAGTCACATGTTTCGCACATAAATCTTGCTCAGTTTCTTATGAGCACCAGGTGACCATCCACATTAATACCACATCACTGTCCTGCTGAGGCCAACAATGCCGTCATTGAAGCTGACAAAACCCTTATGCACAAGTAACAACACAAACACCTAATTCCAGAGAAAAACTCACTTAATTCACCTAGAATACCAAAAAATGCACTTCATCTACACCTTCATCCTCTATTCGGTTTTCCATCACATACCACAATTCTCACCCCAAAACTACATTAGGAGTCACACCATTATCCATGACAAGATTTCGCGCAACTGAAGACTAGCCCGATAACACAGCCACAAAACCAATACAGTCATCTGACCCCAGCGAGTCACTTGGACCAGATACGCTATACAGACAGAACACCTCATAGGTACCCACTAACCTACACGAACTCAATCATATCTCCCGTGCAACAGAACATCACTACACAACTCAACGTGTTTCCATCAAATCACTCAACCCAAGACTTGCCTCTCACCCTTACCAATTTCTTCTCATACAAAACTCATCACTGCCCTTCCGTTCCAAACCCAACAATCACGTCAGTCCTGACAGGCTATACCAACCATGGCTTCTCAAATGTCGATTCCTTCCTAACTCATACCTTACCACATTCTCGAGATCACCATCCGAACAAACGGTTACATAAAAACATACCACTTATCACAGTCGACGGCCACTCCTTGACTCAATTCGCGGCTCCAAACAGAACACAAACCCAAACTCACGATACCATCCATAACACAACCTTAATTGCCAGTAACATACTCTCAAGAAGAGCCATCTACCAAAACCAAACCACTAACCATGCTTTAACTACACCCAAACAGAACTCTGCTCATACAAACGCTCAATAGTTTATCAACCAAGGACAACTTCATGTGGCTAACCCCTAACTTACCAACGAGTTCCACTACGCACCAACCGATCGACACTCAACCCACAACCTTTCCTCTCAGCAACCGAATCACACATCCAAGATCCCAAACCATGGCCTCACCCCCTCTAAAGGTACGCAATGCATATACACAAGAAAATATAAGTCATAAGATGCAACACGGCGCATTAACATAAACACCAACCACATAATCATGCTAACACCTAGCCAGAAATAATTATGCAAACACATCTCACATACCGAGGAGAAGCGACAGAAGTGACGTGTCAATTTGGATAACCTACTTAGATTCCTCGCCAGAAAACACGTCGGCCAAACGCATTTCTAACTCGGCTTCTAAGTTTGTTAATCCAAACGCCCGAAGGCAAGACTAACCAATCCTGGTGATATTGCGTGTGTGATCCCAAGAGGAGGGGCGAATTGGTTATTTAAAATTTCTTAGATTAAATTCAAGTGTATGATTTTTAGTTCACAAGAAAATATGACTTATTTAAATCACAAGTAAATTTGT
>JAUMHN010402382.1:0-15664 GCA_032360265.1 Heliamphora ciliata
CAACGCATGTATAAGCAAGAGATCCAATCCATGAAACCATGGAGATCAAACCAAAATATGTAAAAATATATTTTCATCAAAACGTTTTAGAAGTTGAGCCTCAACCCCAAAAGTTAGGTCCAAACCTCCGGTAAACACATTTTTCTCAAAAGTTTTCGTAAAAACTCTTTTTTTTTATTGAACAAACCACTTGAGGAAAGCCAACACCCAATTATAGAACCACCGAGACATCACCAACAGCCCACACAGGACCCCAGTCGACTGGCCCAAGCCCCGAGTCGACTGAAAATCTCACGGGAAAAGGGGAACCAAAACAGAAGGAATTTCAGTCGACTGGCCCTCCAGGTCCAGTCGACTGAACTCACCAAATGATGATCCAGTCGACTGAACTCACCCAAAAAATATTTTTGAGCTACGGATTCACTGGTTTTTTGCTTCCAAAACTCAAATCGAGCCTCCAAACACACATCAAACACTCACCAAACACCCATCAAACACTCACCAAACACCCTCAAACATCAACACGTCCAAGCCTCGCACCACAACCTCAAAAAGAAACCCTCAAAGCGCACTTTTATCCACCGAAAATGCCGAAAAATAGTTTTAACCCAAAACCAGATCTAAAATATTAATCACCTTTTCATGCATTTTAAATGGTAGAAATGCATAAGATTACATGTTATACCCTTATACAGCAGTATAATCTGAGATCCTTCCTCATTGGGTCAAAAATATGACGCCTCGATCTACGTACAAATTTGAGTTTCGTCAAAATCAAATTTCGTCTAGATGGAAGCGTAGACCACGAAGCCAATGCAAGGATCGACTGCTGGTCCGTCAAAAACCAAGCTCCGGACCCTCGAGAAGTTAGAAAGAAGGTAGAGAGAAAATAGAAGAAACTTAGGAGTTAAGTTTTGAAAATATCTTTTGAAAATATCTAACTCCAGATATTTATAAATTTTCAAAATATCTTTTTTTTTAAATTTTTAAAATTCGCACTGTAACTCCCCGCGGCCCCCGGGACCAACCCGACATACTTAAAATAACCAAATCATGCATCAAAACTCATATAGGCATATTAAAGCCAAACAGCTAAAAAGGCATCAAAACACCTAACATGTGTATATATCAAAAATCAAACGGTACAATGTCGCACAAGTATACTTAAAAACGAAGAGATCTTTTGGCTTTTAAGCTAAAATATAATAAGACAACAAAATCAGTTAATTTTAAACTAACAGATAATAAGGCAATAAACTAAGTAATTTTAAGCCGAATGCTAAGTTGTTATAATTTTTTATTTTTTATAAAATATTATATTTAATATAAAATTTGATTTAATAGATTTCAATGAGTAGATGTTAAAAATATATATTTGTTTTAAAAATAGAGGTATAAAACGAAAGTTATAATATTTTAAAAAATAAATAAAAATATTTTTAATTAATTAATAAACAAATAAAACGACAATAACTTCAAAAAAATTTGTTGTCGAAGAAATGAATTCTTTGAGTATTAGGCCAGCTCAAAATCGATAACCCAATTATGTCTAAGCCAACTTCTCCCACAATATGAACCCAACGCTCTCACATGCATACAAATCATGAATTCAAAACCTTACGGCCTTACAACACGGATTATTCCAACTTAAAATATATTCATCCAAGTATTTAAAACGAGAATTACATTTATAATTTCACTTCTCAAAAGATGCTATCGATGAATATGTAATTTTATCAAAATTATATAAAAAGGGTCTCGCGACCATCCGTCTTACTCAAACACCTTTTTTTCGCTATCACCTGAAATAGGTTATACAACATGAGTCGAGACTCGTAGAAAATTAACTAAGAATGAATATATTTTGAATTGGAGTAACTTGTGTTGTTAGGCTCTAAGACCATGAATTCATGATTTGTGTGCATGTGAGGGCGTTGGGCTCGTATTGTGGGTTGAATCTCTTGATTTTTGAACGAAACATCATGGTCTTGAATGTTGGATTTCGAGTTTTTAGGTTGAAAGAGGTTATTTTATTATCAAGTATATATTTTACTTCGTAATTTTACTTATCTAAAACTATGCTCAAAGAATGAGAAAAATTGATGACTTTCCAACATTTAGACAAATTTTCAAGATTTTGGACAGTTTGCTCTTAGGTACCTCACCACTCGTGATGAGGAGTCCACTTGAAAGGACTCTACTGGGTGGCATATTTTGAAACTTGTTTTAAAAAGGGGGTTTTATTAGAATATAAATGGACTATTTTTTGGGTATCCTTTGGAGTATAAATGGACTATTTTTTAAAGTTATTTGCAAAGAAAATTAACTCTTTTCACCCTTATCTTTGATGAGAAAATTAAAAGTTTTTTTTTTACAAAGCATTTTTCCTCACAAGTTCTTTTGGGTTGGATTTCTTAAATCGGATTCTTTTCTTCATAAAATTATATGAATTTATATTGCTATGAAATTGGGGCATTACAAATTCAAATCATGAACGTTGATTAGAATAAGCCCATGAAATCCTTAAAAAGTCATGAAAGGATCAGAGCCATCTGATAGGGAGAACTCACGACATTAGACTCGATACAGGCAAAAACATACCACCCAAAGAGAATCGAGACGATCCAAGCAAAAGAAAAACCCAGATCAGAACCATTGATCATGATGAGCCCACAGAATCCACAAAAAGTCTTGAAGGTGTCAGAGTTTTATACTAAAAATCATGTTTTGGATTTTAAAATTTAATTTTATTAATTAATAAAATTAATTATTTTTATTTTATGAGAATCATCATGAGCAAATGTATGCGTTTTATTATTTATTTCATATTGTGCATATGTGTTTTTTTATTTTACATAGTATATAATTTGGTATGTAGAGTTTAACTTACCAGATTAGGATTCTTATAGAATATAAGCTTTTGATTCAGTCTTTGTAACGCCCCGACTTCCGTGCGTGTTAGGTTATACATATATATGTAATAAGGGTTATGCTAACGCATTCATTCATACATAATTGTAATGTACTACATTCATAAGCATAAAATCCTTTCAACGTCACCCACAAAATAGTTAAATATTACAGTCATCTATTAGAATGTTTTAAAGGAGAGACAAGAAATTAATTGGAATTACAACACAAAAGGGGCAAAAAGAAGAGAACTTCAATCTTTCTTTAGGCAGCTCCAAAGTTCTGCTGCCCATGGTAGTCACCCTATTTAGTAAAATCTTCTTGGTTTTGAAATTTCACTTTTTCACCTGCGACATAACGCTGTGAGCCGAAACTTAGAAGAAAACACTAGAAAATCTTACTAAACTAACTCATCACATAATCCAGCTAAATCAATAACCCACAATAAATTTTTCATACATTCATCAGTTTAATTGGTACTTAGCATATTTAGTTAAAAAAAGATTCTATAAGCATGGTGACGATAATAAATGTTATACATGAGACCAAACTCGACTCTCGACTACAAAATCGAACAGCAAGATTTCACGCCAGGAATCCAAAGAGTAGATTTCATTGGACAAATTGAACATTAAAGCCATCAATTGAGATTCGTTGCGAATAATAACCACATCGCCCAGTTATGCAATGCAAATGTTTTATTTAATCACAACGGCATGGGTTTCGATACCAACCATGGGCTAAAATTCGAAGTACCAACCTTAAGAGTCGTGATGCCTTTGTTAGTGTCAACCCAAAGTCTAATGTTCATAGAAAAGCTAGAGACGTGCCCACGGTGTCAAACCGGGCTTCACCCCCAAAAGAAGAATTATTTTACACTTGGGACAAACCTAGGGTGTTTAACAAGGAATCTATTAGTCCTAGATAACCTAAGAGGGAGGTGAATTGAGTTTTAAAAATAATAAAAATTATTTTAAAAATCTTTATCAAAACATTTTAATTTCTTAAACAAATATAACAAATATATCAAAAAATTAAGTAATGAAGAAATTAAAGAGGTTAGGGAGAGAGAAAATGAATCCGACACCAAGATTTATAATGGTTCGGCTTCTTCAAGGCCTACGCTCACTCCTCAAGACTCCCCTTGAAAATTTTCACTAAGATACAATGCTTTACAAGCGCATTCAAAACCTTTTACAGCCTCAAGAAAATCTTACAAATCAACCCCTATTTTTTTTAATCTCCCTTGAGCGCTTCTTTAAAGAGTATCACTTACTCTCTTAAAGGATCAAGGGTAACTCACCCTCTATTACAATAAATGTATGGAAATCAAAGATTCACTCACTCACTCTCTTAACAAATGATTGGAAATAAATGATCAAAGAGAGAGAAATTGGCTAGAAGAGCTTAATGAGCAGTAAATTCTTTCTTGAAGATTTGAGCTTTTGATTCAAGTAATAGAATAGTATCAAGATCTTCTAAGCTTCGAAATTTAACTCCTTATATAGCCATTTGAAGTAAATGACCATTGGTGGGTTGGTTAAGGTAATTAATGTTCTAAAATTCAACCATTAGAACTAGCGCGAGATTTGAAATCTATCGGAGGGGTCGACACAAAGTCATTTGGTGTCGACTTAAATATCTAGCGCTTGGTTCCTCAAGTGATTGTGTTGACTCATTGTTGGAGGTAAAATTGCCAAAATTATATTTTTGTAAACGAATGTCGAAAAAAATTATCTAGACTGCCAAATGTCGAAATGGGCTCCAGATGAAAATTTTGATGACGAACAATCTAAATAAAACCTGTGCAACCATAGTTAATTTTAGAAGAATACCTTTTTACCGGTCGAATCTTCAACTACGATTTGAATCTGAGTTGAAACTCCTGCCAGATCTTTTATTATATTTTCTTATGCGATTCTTGAATGTAGGGTGGGCTACAATCTATCAAGAATGTGTACCACAATTAAGTAATAAAATTGGTTCAGCCTACTCGCATATTGATAGGGGTACAGCAGGGGCCTGTGGAGTAATTATGAGTAAGATTTTCAGTAGAACACAGACACATATCATCAGTTTTCGCAATTAAGTAAATCTCATAGTAGTATCTATAATTATGAAAAACTAGCGGCAGTTTTTGCAATTTTCATAAGACACTGAATTACAGTTCACATCACTAAAGAACTATAATTGCACTCTGACCCATAATCTCAAGACCATCTTGCATTGAGCTCTTGTTATTAAATGCTAATCATTTCTCCCCATGTTAACCGATACCTGCCAATTAAATTTAATTCTGACAATTTAATTTAATCGACATCTTGTAATTCCTTAAGCCCTTCCGCTTAACTTATTTGACCACCGGATAATCAAATCTACCTGCAGGGTTTGACTCGGTCAAAACTAATAAGTTTTCTTAAGGGGACATCGTCAATCTCGATCTTTCGGGACGTGAATTCCGTCAATAATTAATATTCACCATATAAATAATACCGCTATCTAACTCACCGGGAATATAGACCCATATAAGATCGCACACTCTAATAAATTAAAATAACGAATATTAAATATATGCAAATAAATAATTATTTCAGGATTAAGAGAATAAGCACTATTCATAATAACCTTGGGGTGTTAATTAATTTATGTAGTCAGTATAAAATTAATTACTCAAATGTGTCCCATTCAATATACACAAAGTATACTAGTACAGAGAGTTGGAACAATAGACGATTCAATTATCTGTTTCCCGTAATCAAAATAGGCCTACTAAAATTCTGTACTACAGTCGTACTGATGGTATGTCCATTTTCATCTAAACTGTGAACATAAAAATTATATTCAGTAAGAACTTAAAATCTGATCTTCTGTATGTAAGCCGTACTCTATACACCAAATTAAATACTGTATAGAATATCGGACATTCATACATAACATTAAAGAAATGATACACATACAATTCTTATAAAGATTCTCATAAAATAAAAAATTAATTTTATTAAAATAAAATTAAATACTAAAAACATAATTTTTTGTATACCAACCCTAACAATTTCTTCAATGGTATCGACACAAATTCTGCATCTTCCTCACCCACACGGTGGTGTCAACTCATGGAGTTTTTGGTGTCGACTCAAGCATTCTTCTACTTTTCAAGAGAGACCTTTGGTGTCAACCCTTTTTGTCTAGCAAGCTACTGGAATTTCAGTGTCGACTTAACTTTGCTTTGGTGTTGACTCATAAAGTTGCAATCAACCTCAGTAGCTTTAGAGTTGACTCATTTTTGATCTAGTGTCGACTCAGAAAAGTGCAGACGGTCTTAGTTATTTTGGGGTCGACTCGAAGTCATTTGGTGTCAACTCAAATAGCATGTTCCCATAGGAAACCTTTGTGTCGACTTATAAACCTTTGGTGTCGACCCGTTTGAGCTGGAGTCGGAAATTATCTTGAAGCTCTAGTGTCGACCCATTTAGCTTTGGTGTCAACCCATTTAGTTTTAGTGTCGACTCATTTTACTCGAAGTCAGGAATCCGATAGATTACTTGGTGTCAACTCAAATGGCATTGGTATCGACCCAAAGTGGATTCCAGTCCAATACTAAAGGTGTCAACCCAAACTAGTTAGATGTCGACTTAAACGAGTACTTGAAACAACTTAGACAAATACGTTAAGGTGTTGACTCAATTTCTCAATTGTGTCGACACACTTGAGAGTTTCTAGCATACTTTGCCTTCAGGTGTTGACTCAAATATCAATTTGTGTCGACTTAGAATGTTCTTTCATATAACACTTAGTGTCAACCCATTTGATGTAAGGAGTCAGCACAAATGGCTTAAAATGTTGACTCGTTAGTCATGTAGTGTCAACACTTACCTTTTTGAAAATAAATAAATATAATCTTTTAAAATCAATTTTATTAAGAAAATAAATTATTAAAATCATCAAAATATAATTAAAAAAATTATTGGGCTAACAATCTCCAATTTTTTTAATGATTACAACATTTTCTAGAAAACATTTAAAATGATTTTCAATAAGAGTTCTCTCCTTATGACCATGCCTTTAAACAAAAAGACAATCACAACAATAAGGCATTCAAGAACAGTATAATGCTCATGTTTAAAAAAAATTGCAAATTTAATTTAGAAGCATTCTAAATTCACTATACTTGTGTATCAACTCAAAGTGTTCAAGTGTCTCAACAAGCTCAGCACATCAATATGAACAGTATTTATATGTGCAAAGAATTCCAAATCTTATCATTAATCACACAATGTCAACATTGGATAACTTAATAGGAAATTCAACACAACTATTTAATAATATTAAGGCAAACTTTGAAATATTTTCATACATGAAAGATAAACACACAACAATATTTTAAAAAGTTATCAAAGCAACTAATCATCTATATGTTCATCCATAGACATCCACAAAAACACAAAGCAGAAATTATGTTTAAGGTTACATCTTCTCCTTCAACCAAACAACATAAAAACTTCATGTTATTCTTATCTTTCTTCTTCTTTTCTTCACTTTCTCTCCTTTTGGAATCATCAAAAAAAAAAAATCAGGGCTCAGCCATAAACTTCTTGAAGGCTTTCTTTTCTTCTTGTTTTTACTTCCTTGCATATAAGCCTTTACCTTTGAGGAGGCGGCTTTTTCGGCTTTGGACTCTTGCTTTGCCATGGCTGCAAATGTGGCGGCCAAAGCCAAGTCTGCCTCTCGCTTCAACTGGGCTTCTTTCTTTGCTTTCGTTTTCTTAGGCTTAAACTGTTTAGCCCAAGCTTCTTGAATCCATTTTAGATGTTCTTCGACCTTCTTGGAATTTTGCTAGATAGAAATGATGACTCATTCGTCGTATTCCTTCCTTACTTGCTGAAGAATGGCAATACTGGCCTTCACAATGGATGCTACAATGTCATTTATTGTCTTGCTCATCGAAATCTCAGCATTACAAGCATTTTCAACTTCCCTTTGCAGAGTACGGTTGGTTTTATCAAGATGTTTAACCTTATCTGAGATGGAAGACACTTTACAACCGATGTCAAAAAAGTCTGCATCAACTTTCGCTTGAAAGGATGCCACAAAAGTAGTCAATCCATTGACAAGGGAGATAAGCTCAGAAAACTCTTGAGAGGAGGGACCAACTAATGGAGCAAATGCAGAGGTAAGAGAAGGAGGAGGAGGAGGTGGAACAAAGGTGAAAAAGGGGCCTGGTACATTTGATCTGGTCTGAGGAGGGGCAGGGGAACCAGCATAGAAGGGAATAGTGGAATTGGCACAAGTAGAGGGAGGAAAAGGGGTCCTACTGGATGATGGTGGAACAGGGGAAGCAGAGGCAAGATTTCCATGTTTAGTGGACCAAACAGCATCAACCTTTGAAATCTGCATGTGTTTCATGGTGGACTGTCCATATAAGTCATGTTTTGAAAAGGAAATCCCCTTTTCAGTGGAAAAGTCAACACCAAAGTGCCGAAACACAAGCGCCAAGAACATGGCATGAGAAAGAGAAGAATTGGATGTAGAATGAGATTGAAGCTTATCTGAAATAAACAGAAAGCCAAGATCAAGTCTTTTTCCTTTTAGGATGCACTACATAATGAAAACATGCATAAAAGTGACATCACCAAATTTCTCTAATTGGGGCAAAAAAATGTAATTGACAAAATGATACAAAATTCTCATTTCAGGCTTGAGAAAGTTGGCTTTAAGTGGTTTGGAAAGGTTAACCTCTTCAAGTTCAAAAATTTACTTCACTGCCTCATGAAAAGAGAAACCGTCAATGATTCTCTTCTTTTTGTTGCAGAGAACAAATAATCGACCCTCAGGAAAATCGAGAATCTTATTCAAAGTCTTAGTGGTCAAAGAAATATCCATACCATTCACCTAAGTGGTGATGGTCATGTCATTTGGGTAAGTGATTTTCAAATGGGCATAGAAAAGTTTGACAAGAGTGGGGTAATGAGGTTCATGGATTTCTAGTAAATCCTTACATCTAAGGTCTGTGAACCATTCAGAATATTTCATATCAATAGAATCAAAAAACCAAAAGTCTATAGAGCAACCCGAGATTACCTTGCGATTGACGAAGGATTGGAAGTATAGATTCTTGAACTTCGAGTACTGGAACTTGAGGGAAGGTTCGATTGGAGCAATGGTTGAAGGTATGGCCTTAGTTTTCTTAGATTTCTTCTGCTTCAATAGCCTAGGGCTTGACGGCTCTCCGACGGGGCATTTGCTTCTCTTGCCCATGGTTTTCCGTGGCATCGATGGTGGTAGAGAGAGGTGAAGAAACGAAGAAGGAGGGAGGAGTCAACTCTAGGGTTCATCGGTGTGAAACCAAGGGGGAGGAGACGAACAAACGTTTTGAAAGTGAACGATCTTGAGTGCGAATAAAAAAGAGGGAAAACATCCTATATATAAACTCTATGAATTATGTCGACACTAAATGAAATTGAGTCGGAACTTTTCACGCGACATCGGGGGTGTCCAAAGACAGAAATTTTGTCGACACTATTTACCAGGGTGTCGATACCTTTGGCTCATTATGTCGACACTCTTCTCGAACGAGTCGGCCCAAATTTTACCGAGAGCAAGATAAACCAATTGAGTTGACACTATATAGCTGGGGTCAACACTTTTCATACATCAAAATAAAGCATCAAAAGCATTGAACAGGCACAGTTAGTATGGCAGTTTAAGCATCAATTTGAAGTACATAACGTACCAAGTTCTCTTCTGATATAACAAAATCTTTCTTCATTTAAAGGTTTGGTAAGTAAATCAGCAAGTAGATAATTGGTGCCTACAAATTCAAGTTCTATGTTGCCTTTTCGAACATGATCTCTAATAAAGTGATGTCTAATCTCAATATGCTTTGTTCTTGAATATTGTATAGGGTTCTTAGATATGTTTATGGCACTAGTGTTATCACATTTAATGGGAATACGATCTTAAACTTATACTATAATCTTCTAGTTGTTGTTTCACCTAAAGAACCTGTGCACAATAGCTACTAACTACAATGTACTTAGCCTCAATTGTAGATAAAGCTACTGAGTTCTATTTCTTGCTAAACCATGATATTAAAGAGTGTCCTAGGAATTGACATGTTTCACTTGTACTCTTTCTATCAATTTTACAACCGGCAAAGTCAGCATCAAAATAGTCAAATAATTCAAAGGCTATTCCTCTAGGATAGAATAATTCTAGTTTTTGTGTACCTAATAGGTATTTAAAGATGCGCTTAACAGCAGTCACATGCGTTTCTTTAGAATTGGCTTGAAATCTAACACACATGCATAACTAAACATGATATCTAGTCTACTTGTAGTTAAGTAAAGAAGAGATCCAATCATACATCTATACCTCTTTTCTTCTACTGCTTTACCATTTTCATTCTTATCAAGATTTGTTAAAGGGCACATTGGAGTTCCCATTGATTTTGCCTTTTACATATTAAACCTCTTCAGCAAATCTCTTGTGTACTTGGATTGGTTGATGAAAATTTCATCTTGTGTTTGTTTGATTTGAAATCCAAGAAAGTAATTGAACTCTTCCATCATGCTCAACTCAAACTCTCCTTGCCTACACTTAGCAAAGTCATTGCAAAAAATTTCATTAGTTGAGCCAAAGATAATGTCATCTACATATATTTGGACAATAAGCATATCCTTTTCTTGAGACTTAATAAAAAAAATTGTATCAATTTTTTTCTCTTGAAAATTTATTTTCAATCAAGAATTTGCTTAGCCTTTCATACCAAGCTCTTGATGCTTGCTTCAAACCATTGAGAGCATCAAGAGCTTGGTAAGTTTATAAACATGGTTTGAAAAATCAAGATTTTCAAAGTCAGGAGGTTGTTTCACAAAAATTTCCTCCAAAATAAAATCCTTTGAAAAGAGGTACTCTTAACATCCATTTGATGAAGTTTAAAATTTTTAAAGCATGCAAAAGCAAGCAACATCCTAATGGCTTTAAGCCTAACTACAAGAGCAAAAGTTTCATCAAAATCGATGCCTTCTTCTTGATTGTAACATTGGGCTACCAATCGAATTTTGTTCCTAAGAACTACTCCATTCTTGTCCTAAACCTAGGGTCATGTGAAAATCCACCAAACACCAGGTTTATATGAAAATACAGGTTTTCATACATTGAAATCCGCCTGTTGAATCCAATGGAATACCCAACAAAAGATATCTCTTATAAATGAAAATATACAGTTCCAACATGCATACAGTATATCGCCTTACGGCGTACAAAACCTACCTTCAAGAACAGGCATACCAAAAAGAAAAACTATAAAAGTCTTCCGCCACCGCGGGCACCACCCAAGCTACTCCTCATTCGCATCATCACCTGTAAATGGTTTTACAGAAAATTCCCACCCGTGAGCCGAAGCCCAATGAAACAGATAATAAGCCGTAAAGTAGAAAAATATACAACTATATGAGTGGGAGCTAAACTCAACCACAACCCAAAAAGGTTTTTCACAAACCCCTAGTTTTCCCATCTGACTACACAAGTCTCCCAAAACGGTTTTATTAACATAAAACCATATTTTCATCCTTCAAACCATGCGATGCAAATATTGCAAATAACCAACCATAGTTAAGGAAAAACAGTAATAAAAAACATTGTTCCCTTACAGAATGTACCATCGTGGAAAAGAAGAAGGAAGAGATCCTATGTACTGACTCCATCACAAGGGGATAGAGGTAACAACTATAGACTCCTGCCCATTACCTAGTCCCAGCATCACTCAAGACCTGCTAGGTAATGACAAGTTCTATACGGAGCACCACGATGTAAAAGCTAACTTTACGAGCAATAACCTGAGGGAAAAGAGCACCCAAACCGACCTTCTTTATGGAAACTACCCCGAAGGATAACAAAGGGACCTACACTGTGCACGTTTTCGGACTTTCACCGAGGACAACTCATGCCAAATACCCGTCATCCCGGTACATCTAGATAATCTTTTAAAAATCGAACTGTAGCATCAACTACAAAACCTTTTCACAAATATACATTATACATGCATATAGATCCATCCATCAACATAAAAATCAACAAAAAATTTCAAAATGATTTTCCCAAAAGCAATTATACAACGCATGTATAAGCAAGAGATCCAATCCATGAAACCATGGAGATCAAACCAAAACATGTAAAAACATATTTTTATCAAAACACTTTAGAAAGTGAGCCTCAACCCCAAGGGCTAGCTCCAAACCTCTAAAAACACGTTTTTCATCAACAACTCCTCCTTTTTCTCAAAAGAAACCTAACTTTTTTCCCCAAAGGAACCACTAAAATGCCAAGGCAAACAGCTAGCATTTCAATCTACTGGAGCCCACCCCAGTCGACTGAAAAACACACTGGAAAAAAAATATTTTTCAACCCGAGGCACTTCAGTCGACTAACCCATCAAGTCCAGTCGACTAAACCTCCCAACTCAAGATCCAATCGACTGAACTCATGGATCCAATCGACTGAACTCATGGGTCCAGTCGACTGAACTTGCCCAGAAAATGGTTTTTGCTACTGTTTTGGCCTTCTCGCCTCAAACCAAGCTTCAACAACACCTGTTTTGATACCTAAAGCCATACGCGAGCCTAAAACTATCACAACCCCTCACAAGAAACACCCAACAACCAATTTCATCTAACCGAAACGCTGAAAAATAGTTTTAACCCAAAACAGGATCTATAACGTAAAATCACATTTCATACGTTTTTAAACGATGAAACAGCATAAGATTACATATAGTACCCTTATACAGTAGTAGAATCTGATATCCTACCTCCTTGGGTCAAAAACCCGACGGTTCGATTTACGTGTTCGAGCTTTGTCGAAATCAAATTTCGTCCAGATAGATGCGTAGACCACGATGCCAATAGCAAGGATCGACTGTTGGTCCATCAAAAACCAAACCCCAGGCCCCCGAGAAGTTAGAGAGAAGGTAGAGAGAAAATAGAGAAAACTTAGGAGTTAAGTTTTGAAAATATCTAACTCCAGATATATATAGACCTCCAAAATATCTTTTTTTTTTATTTTTGAAATTCGCACAGAAACTTCCTACAATCCCGGGAAGCAATCCTGCATGCTCGGTTTAATCAAAATAGGCATCGTAACACGTAAAAGCATATTAAAGCAAAAATGCCAAAAAGGCATCAAAACACCGAATATGCAATTAAATCAAAAAAAGAAACGGTTCAGGGTCTCACAACTCTTCCCCCCTTAAGGAATTTCACCCCCGAAATTCACTACAAGGTCATAAGGTGAACAACTCCGGGTATCTCGCACGAACCCCAGACTCAAGCTCCCAAGTCGCTTCCTCAATCCCGTGATGAAGCCACTGAACTTTAACATAAGCAATCGTTCTCTCCGGCAACACCTGTTCCTTCGTATCCAGAATCTTCACAGGACGCTCCTCATACATCACATCCTCATCAACCCGCAACTCAGTCTAATCCAGAACATGTGAAGGATCGGGCTCATACCTCCGAATCATGGAAACGTGAAACACATTATGCACAGACGCCAACTGAGGTGGCAAAGCCAGACGGTATGCTGACACTCCAATCCTTTTCAGGATCTCAAACGGTCCAATAAAACGTGGTGATAGCTTCATGCTACGACCAAATCTCATCAACCCTCTGCGTGGCGAGACCTTCAGAAACACATAATTCCCCACGGTAAACTCTAACGGTCTCCTCCTCCGATCAGCATAACTCTTCTGGCGACTCTGTGCTGTCATTAGGCGCTGATGGATCACTGCAATCTTCTCTGTCATTTCCCACACTAGATCGGGTCCCAAAATAGCGGTCTCTCCTACCTCTGTCCAACAAACAGATGATCTACATGGCCTACCACACAGAGCCTCATACAGTGCCATTCCAATACTGGATTAGTAACTGTTGTTGTATGCAAACTCTGCCAATGATAAATGATCCTCCTAAGAACCCCAAAAATCAAGCACACAGGCTCTCAACATGTCCTCCAAAATTTGAATGGTCCTCTCAGACTGATCGTCGGTCTGAGGATGAAAAGCTGTACTAAAAGTCAATCTCGTCCCCAAAGCTACCTGAAGACTCTGCCAAAAGCGCGACTTAAAGCACGGGTCTCGATAAAAAATAATAGTCACTGGTACTCCGTGTAGTCGGAATATCTCCTGAACATACAACCTACCCAATCTGTCCACCGAATCTCTCACTTGAATGGGAAGAAAATGTGCTGACTTCGTCCGCTTATCTACTATAACCCAAATAGTATCATGTCCCTTCGACGAGCGTGGAAGTCCTGTTACAAAATCCATAGCGACATTCTCCTACTTCCACTGAGATACAAGCAACGGCTGCAACAATCCTATATGTCTCTAGTGTTCCACTTTTACTTGCTGACAAGTAAAGCATCGAGAAACGAATCGGAGCACATCCCTCTTCATTTTCGTCCACCAGAACTGACGGCGTAGATCGTGATACATCTTCGTGCCCCCTGGATGCACTGCAAGACGTCGGTGATGAAACTCATGTAGCACCTCAGCACGGCACGACTCTGGCACAAACAATCGCCCTGACAACCTCAGACTCTAATCTGAACCCATCACCCATCCTGCTGTGTCTGTCCCACTGGCAATGCGGTCCCATATCATCTGAGCCTCCTGATCGGTCCTTTGAGCCTCTAACATGCATGCAACCAAAATGGGCTGTGAAACTACTACATATAAGGTCGCACCTCCCCCCGTCTCCCTGAGACATAGATCAAACTCCCCAACATCTGCAAGCATAATCCATTCTCGTATAGCCACAGAAGCTAACGAGCCGTAAGACCTCCTACTGAGTGCACAGCCACGACATTTGCCTTACTCGGATGGTACTGCAAATCGAAGTTATAGTCTTCCAATAACTCCATCCATCGTCGTTGGCGAAGATTCAAGTCCTTCTGTGAAAATAAGTACTTTAGGCTCTTGTGATCAGAGAAGAGCTCGAAACGCTCACCATAGAGATAGTGACGCCATGTCTTCAAGGCAAAGACCACGGCTGCCAACTCTAGATCATGTGTCGGGTAGTTCCTCTCATGTGTCTTCAACTGTCGGGATCCATAAGCTACAATCTTGCCTTCCTGCACTAGAACGCAACCCAAACCCTCATTGAAGCGTCGCAGTACACTGTGTAACCCAAACCCCGCTCAGGAATAATCAGCACCGGTGTACTAGTCAATCTCCTCTTCAGATCCTGGAAAGCTAACTCACAGGACTCGCTCCACACAAACGTGACTCCCTTCCGCGTCAAACGCGTCATCGGTGTTGTAAGCCTAGATAAGTCTTTCACGAACCGCCGATAATAACCTGCCAGACCCAGAAAACTGCGAATCTCAAAAATATTCTTTAGTTGCTGCCAATCCGTCACTGCATCAGTCTTCGACGAGTCCACTAATACTCCATCCTTTGACACCACGTGTCCAAAGAATCTCACATCCGTCATCCAAAACTCACACTTCTCGAACTTCGCATACAAGCGATGTTCTCTCAAAAGTTATAGAACAACGTGCAGATGCTCCTCGTGCATCTCCCTCGTGGGTGAAGAAACCAGAATGTCATCCACGAACACAACTACAAAATTGTCCAAATAATGGTGGAAGATACGGTCCTTCAGACCCATAAATGTAGCAGGGGCGTTCGTCAAACCGAACGGCATAACTAGAAACTCGTAGTGACCATAACGAGTCCGAAAGGCGGTCTTCGCTA
>JAUMHN010402393.1:0-15663 GCA_032360265.1 Heliamphora ciliata
AACTAATCAAAATAATAAAATCTAATAACAAACATTTTGTATTAATAAGCAAATATTTGAAATTTTAATTTGAAGAAAAATGAAATAAAAAAAAACCTACAAGCCAAAATAAAATGTTAGAAAATACCTGTTTAAATTAGTAAAAGAAAATCTAACTATTTCATTTTATGTATTTTAAGAGAGACAAGATAAATCAAAAGAAAATTATACTTTAATGATAAAACCTAATCTAAAAAGCTTTTTATGATTTTCTTGATTTTAACAAAATGAAAAGAAAGAAAAGGAAATAAAAAATGGAAATGGAAGAAAAATGAAAAGAAAAAGGGAGTTTTAATTTTAGTAAAGAAAGAAAATTATAAAGCCATTTAAATGTGGAAATTAACTTAAAAGCCTATTTTGTAATTTTTAGGTTTGATAAAATGAAGAAAAATAAAGCTATATATATAAAAAAGATGATGAAAAAATAAACACTAATATTGTCACGCCCCAAACTCCGGGTCATGCGAAAAGCTACCGAACAACCACTAAACCGTCCAAACAAAAGGGATTTAAAACCAGAAGACCAAACAACGCCAAAACCTTTGTAAAAACGCACTATCAAGAGTTTATTGATTTAAAAGAGTTGTCAAAAGACTACCGTTATAGCTTTACAGCTCAGCTTTTAAAAAAAACAAAATACGAGTTTTAAATAAGGAAATCTTTTCGTTTTAAAAGAAACTTAGGCCGTTTCAAAATTTACATCGAAGCACAAAAGTTTATGTGAAGCAAAACCATTTGAAAATTCCGTTTGTAAACCGTTGATCTCAACAATAAAATACGTTGTATGAAACTACGAAAAATAACAACCGACCCAAGGTTCTCTCGAAAGCATTAAAACATGCATGCATCCATAATCATAGTATACGATTTACAATATGTTACAAATAAACATGAAATATATACAACAGGTATAAGCTACCTATCAAGACAAAACAGACGTCATGTCATCAGCCACCTCCGGACACCACCAGGTCAACCTACAGGACCACGCTTACCTGAAAAATATTTTATAGCAAAATTTCACACCGTGAGCCGAAACCCAATAGGAAAAGACAATAAAGCTGTAAAGCTGGAAATATGCAATCACAAGCATACGGGCTCAACCACAGGAGCCAAAAAGGTTTTTCCAACCCAAAATCATAAGTTTTCTATCAGGCTAACACAAGCCTCAAAACGGTTTTATTTCATAAAATCCCATATTTTCGTACTCAAAATCATGCATATCATATAGTGGGAGCAAACTCAACCACAAAGCCAAAAGGTTTTACATCATAAAATCCCATGTTTTTCACAACTAAGCATTTAAACAATGCAAAACATATTTTACAGTGGAAGAAAAATAGTAACCAAAACAGCATTCCCTCACAGAATGTACCATCGTGGAAAAGAAGAACGAGATCCTATGTACCGACTTCATTACAAGGGGATAGAGGAAATAACTATAGACTCCTTCCCATTACCTAGTCCTAAACCACTGAAGGCCTGCTAGGTAATGACAAGTTCTATACAGAGCACCACGACGTAAAAACTAACTTTACGGGCCCAACAACCCGAGGGAAAAGGGCACCCAAACCAACCTTCTCTACGAGAGCTACCCCGAAGGATAACAATGGTACCTATACTGCGCACGTTTTTTAACTTTCACCGAGGGCAACTCGTGCCAAATACACGTTATCCCGGTATATCTACATAATCTTCTAAAAATAGTACCGTAGCTCAACTACGAAAACATTTTCTCAAAATAGTACATTATACATGCCATCCATCAACATGGACATCAAATAAAACATTTTCAAAATATTTTTCTCCGTTTTCAACAAAACATTTCAAAACTTGAAACTCAACCCCGAAGGCGAGCTCTAAACCTCCAAAACACCTAGTGTTGAGATTTTTCACAAAACCACCATTTTTTTTCTGTTTTCAAGAAAACCCTTTGAAAACCATGTTACCACATGTCATACAGTATTATAAGCCAAGAAAAGCGAACAACATGCTTTCTATAAGAAAAACAAGGCTTAAACAGAAAATATGACATTTGATGCATTTTCTACCCGGTGAAAACATATATAATTACATATAACACCCTCGTAACAGTAGTAGGTCCAGAATCCTACATCGTTGGGTCAAAACACGACGTCTCGAAAATTGAACCTCGATGAAACAAAAATTTGACCGAATATATACGAAGCCCCCGGCACCAACATCGAGGATCCATAGTCCGATCCTTGAAAATTGAGCCCCGGGGCTTCAAAATCTAGAGAGAAGGCAGAGAAAAGAGAGAGAGAGAAACTAGATCTGAAATTTCAAAATATCCCAAAATATCTCCACGCCTGCTATTTATGGAAAACACCAAAAAACCTCAGTTCAGTCGACTGGACCCCCCACTCCAGTCGACTAAATAGCCTATTGGAAACACAAAAAACATCCACCGCCTTGGTTCAGTTAATCGAACACCCTAGTTCAGTCGATCGAACTTGAAAAACTTGGTTCAGTCGACTGGGCCAATCCCTCCAGTCGACCGAACATTAGGGCAGTGTGTTTTTCTGCATAAGAACTGATTTTCCAACCTTAAGCCAAATCAAGCAAGTCTCAACGGAACCCGAACACACGTCAAAGATGTACCTAACACCTTCCGAAGGTTACGAGATAACTCAAACACTTAATCATTTCAAAATGAATCGGGTCGGGGTCTCACAACACACCCCCTCTTAAAGGAATTTTGTCCCCGAAATTTAACACTGAAACTCAAGCTAAACAGCAGTCGTAACCATCAACAATCTCATATGAAATCCTAGCAACATTGTACAACAGCAAACATTCCTCCGCAGCTGAAACCCCAAAAATCATGGTCACATAACTGATACCAAGAATACACATCCTTAAGGAATCAATCTCCGTACAGATTGTTCACACAACAAGTTCCACTGACATCACTGTCATCCAGGAAACATCCGGAACAAATCGGCTCAAGATCCAACTCACACTACCAAACCCCAACACAGAACTCTTGTCAACACAACTCCAGCGACAAATGCAAAGCAAGAGACCAATTCACCACGGTACCTGATCTCAAACATGCTCTATACTCGAACACAGAGACTTTCACTTTTGTCTTCATTGCCACATACTGGCTCAATCACTTCTCACCATACTCCCCAAGGACCATCTCCACAAGTCCAAACACACAACGTCAAGCCCTGAAATCGGTCACACGAAGTCACACACACTGCACACAAACTTTACTCAAGTCCTGACGATCACCAGATGACCACCGACTTTGATACCACATCATCACCCTACCGATGCCAATATCTCCATTACTGAAGCTGTCATAACACCGATGTCTGGTACACCAATGTCCCAGACAAGGTTTCACACAACTGAAAATCAATCCGACATAAAAAACTCACGCAGTTGCCTGATCACAACGAGTCACTTGGAAAAACATGTCATGGAGATAGGAGATTTCCTAGGTATCCAAAACCTAGACAAACCCAACCACATTGTTCGTGCAACTTCACATCACTACACATCTCAACGTCTTACTATCAGATCACTGATACCAAAATCGCAGACCAATCTCATGTCGAACATAGTTGCCATCATCAGACAAAGCAACAAAAGACTGTCATCCAACATCAAACCATATACGCCTAACACATATAGCAAACCTTTGGGTCCACAGAGAAAACTATTCGGGCCCAAGATACCAACCAAGACTTGCATCTTACACTTGGAAATTTCCTCACATCCAGACCTCATCACGGCCCTTCCATTTCTAACCAAACAATCGCGTCGGTCCGAACAAGTCACGCCAACCAAGGCTTCTCCAACATCATACTCTCGGAACTACCATCCATACAAAAAATAGTTATGCCGAAGCACAACACTTTCCACAGTCGACAACCACTTCTCGACCCCAAGAACTCTGAGCAGTTTCAAGTCCCAAACAGGACCCAAGCCAGACTCACAAAAGTCTACCCAAAAACCCACCATACATATATCACAGCCACAGTGTTCCGACAAACCCCCCCTCCGCTAAGAGCTAGAAACACAACCATACGCACACAACAGTCAACGATCCTCAACTGATCCCTGCAAAAGAACTTTACGTCTCAACATCAAGTCCTTTGTCGACAAGAATCATCACAAGCACTCCTATCTACCAACCGAACCTCACATGGATCACAACCCAAATGGTTCGACCACCCGTTGAAACCACGAAGGATTAGTCTAACCATCACCCAATCACAGCTATACAAGTTCCCGAGTCACAACTCCAAGGGTCACACGCGGGTACAAACCCACTGAGATTCCACAGTCTCAAAACACAACCAAATCTGAACCAAACAAGAACCTGGCATCTCTATCCAACTGAGATGAAATAACTCACACCAGACAGTCGTCTACAAGACAATCGTCTACAAGAAAACTCTCTCTCCCCTTCCATCTTAAGGAAAGAAAAGGGTCAACAAGAAATCATGACCCAACCTCAGCGTACTGGGAGTACTCCTTAACACTTGGCCTCTAAGAACTCTGTAAGTCCTAGCTCGAGGCCACATCGACTACAGTCACACAGCTGCTGTCAACCACGATCACAATACTTAGATCATCTGCTACACCATGCTCTCAATGCTCAGACCTCATTCGCACACGTGAACACCATCCATTCGCATGCATAGCACAACACATACCATTGCGCCCAAAACCTCACTTCACAAGGTTGTGCCACACAACCTAACTCCTGCTAGGAAAACCACAGTCACGTCACAGCCTCGAGCTCACTATCCAAGGCACAACATCAAACAAAGGGAACCCAATTCTGAGACCTTTCAATTAGACTTACTAATAACTCCCACAACCATGCAGACACCTTCCGCACTTTTGCTCTCAAAGCACACATCGATCCCAGGCATCGTACCCTATGATTTCTCACCTATCACCTCAGGCCAGCCAAACCACACGGCCCATTGATGGACCTCATCACTCCACACCTCGCTCCCATGGGTGAACAACATACCCATCTCTGAACCTAAGGTGGAACACAAACAACCTCATAACATCTCATACCCAGGATGCGTCATCTCAGCACTAAGCCAACCACATGAACCTTGCACGGTTCCCAAATGTGATCTCCTAATCACTAGGATATCGACCAAACCACTGACCTGCCTTCCCGTAGGAACCTCACAAAACTGATACTCGTCGCAAGAGCCCTTACACATTCCCATACAGCCATAACCCGTGCTCTTCCCAACATAACTGCAATTCATACTCATTCCCATGTCCTTGAGCTCACTCACTCGAAACTCAATTTTCAAACCTCAAAAGGTATACAATGTCTAAGGTCATCAGACTACTCAGACTACCAACAACATCCTACTGACCACCATCGATATCCTGACTACCAGGAAACATCTCCAGAACCACACGTTCTGCCATCTCTGCATACGCTCGGCCAAGGATCTTTACGCTCCCATCCACTATGTTCCCGTCTATACTCCGTCCCGAGTACACGGCTCAAGACATAGCATGGCTCACGACGTATCTAATCCATCACACGGCCAGAACCACGTATATCAAGACTCCGAAGGGTTGTTACTATCCCTAATCCAATCACATCAACTGATTTTCCAGGGTCTCCGACACCCCAGCACCTCAACTCACAAGGTCAACCATAACACAACTCTGACATCCACTAGCCTACTCTCAAGGGGAGCCAGCTACTATAACTAAGCCACTAACTAGGCTTCATCTTCGCCTGAACAAACGCTGCTCATACTAACACCTAACAGATGCCAATCGAGGCCAACCTCACACTGTTATACCCAACTCACTGATGAGTTCCACAACATACCAAGCGATCGACGCTCAACCCATAACCCTACTTCTGCAACTGACAGTAACCGAGTAACATAACCAAGACCCAAACCACAGTCTCGTCGCCTCTAAGGGTGTACAGGTGGTATATGAAGAAAGCATGAAACACGACAATCGAAGGACGATCTATCATGTTATTTCTACCACATACCACGTACTTATGCTAGCACATAGTCATGACGATCATGCAGACATAGCACTGATACCGAGGAGAACCAACAAGAATGACACGTCACTATGGATAACCTACTTAGATTCTCTGCTAAAAATCACGTTCATGAAACGCGATTCTAACTTGGCTCCTAAGTTTGGTAGTTCAAACGCCCGAAGGCAAGACTAATTAATCCAAAGGTCCAACCTCGATGCTCACAAATACACGACATCAACATGGTCATATTCCAAACACAGGCAACCAAGCAAACACACATCCTCACAAGGTAACACACCCTCTTCCCACAGGTTATAGGTATTCGAACCTAGAGCTCTGATACCAAGTTGTCACGCCCCAAACTCTGGGTCACGCAAAAATCCACCGAACAACCACCAAATCGTCCAAACAAAAGTGATTTAAATCCAGAAGACCAAACAACGCCAAAACCTTTGTAAAAACATACTATCGAGGGTTTATTGATTTAAAAGAGTAGCCAAAAGACTACCGTTATAGCCCTACAGCTCAGCTTTTAAAAAAAATAAAATACGAGTTTTGAATAAGAAAATCTTTTCGTTTTAAAAGAAGATTAGGCCGTTCCAAAATGTACCTCGAAGCACAAAAGTTTAAGTGAAGAAAAACCATTTGAAAATTCCGTTTGTAAATCGTTGATCCCAACAACGAAAAACGTAGTATGAAACTACGAAAAATAACAACCGATCCAAGGTTCTCTCGAAAGCATTAAAACATGCATACATCCATAATCATAGTATACGATTTACAACATGTTACAAATAAACATGAAACATATACAACAGGTATAAGCTACCTATCAAGACAAAACAGACGTCTTGTCATCAGCCACCTCCGGACACCGCCGAGTTAACCTACAGGACCACGCTTACCTGAAAAAGTTTTTACAGCGAAATCCCACACCGTGAGCCAAAGCCCAATAGGAAAAGACAATAAAGATGTAAAGCAGGAAATATACAATCACAAGCATACGGGCTCAACCACAAGAGCCATAAAGGTTTTTCTAACCCAAAACTACAAGTTTTTCATCAGGCTAACATGAGCCTCAAAACTGTTTTATTTCATAAAACCCCACATTTTCGTCCTCAAAACCATGCATATCATATAGTGGGAGCTAACTCAACCACAAAGCCAAAAGGTTTACATCATAAAACCCCAAGTTTTTCACAAACCTCCAAAACAATTTTCCCATCACAACTAAACATTTAAACAATGCAAAACGCATTTTACAGTTGAAGAAAAATAGTATCCAAAACATCGTTCCCTCACGGAATGTACCATCGTGGAAAAGAAGAAAGAGATCCTATGTGCCGACTCCATCACAAGGGGGATAGAGGAAACAACTATAGACTTCTGCCCATTACCTAGTCCTGAACCATTGAAGGCCTGCTATGTAATGACAAGTTCTATATGGAGCACCACGACGTAAAAGCTAACTTTACAGGCCCGACAACCCGAGGGAAAAGAGAACCCAAACCAACCTTCTTTACGAGAACTACTCCGAAGGATAACAAAGGTAGCTACACTGCGCACGTTTTCAAACTTTCACCGAGGGCAACTCGTGCCAAATACACGTCATCCTGGTACATCTAGATAATCTTTTAAAAATAGTACCCGTAGCTCAACTACGAAAATATTTTCTCTAAACAATACATTATACATGTATATAGATCCATCCATCAACATGAAGATCAAATAAAATATTTTCAAAATATTTTTCCCCGTTTTCAACAAAATGTTTCAAAACCTTAAACTCATCCCCGAAGGCGAGCTCCAAACCTCCAAAACACCAAGTGTTGAGATTTTTCACAAAACCACCATTTTTCTCCATTTTTAAGAAAACCCTTTGAAAACCTTGTTACCACATGTCATACAGTACTATAAGCCAAGAAAAGCGAACAACATGCTTTCTATCAGAAAAATAAGGCTTAAACAGAAAACATGACATTTGATGCATTTTCTGTCAGGTGAAAACACATATAATTACATATAACACCCTCATAACCGCAGTAGGTCTAAAATCCTACCTCGTTGGGTCAAAACCTGACGTCTCGAAAATTGAACCTCGACGAAACAGAAATCTGACCGGATATATACGAAGCCCCCGACACCAACATCGAGGATCCATAGTCCGATCGCTAAAAATGGAGCCCCGGCCCTTCAAAATCTAGAAAGAAAGCAGAGAAACGGGAGAGAGAGAAACCAGATCTAAAATTTCAAAATATTCCAAAATATCTCCACGCCTACTATTTATAGAAAACACCAAAAAACCTCAGTTCAGTCGACTGGGCCCCCCCACTCCAGTCGACTGAACAGCCTACTGGAAACACGAAAGGCATCCACCGCCTTGGTACAGTCGACTGAACACCCTAGTTCAGTCGATCGAACTTGAAAAACTTGGTTCAATCGACTGAACTAACCCCTCCAATCGACCGAACATTAGGGCAGCGTGTTTTTCTGCGTAAGAACTGATTTTCCAACCTTAAGCCAAATCAAACAAGCCTCAACGGAATCCGAACACACGCCAAAGATGTACCTAACACCAATCGAAGGTTACGAGATAACTCGAACACTTAATCATTCCAAAACGAATCGGGTCGGGGTCTCGCAAATATTACGAGAAAAGAAATACTAAATGGAGCTTTATTAAGGCTACGAAAATAAAAGATTAGAAAGAGAGATTATACTAATAAAAGAAAATAAAAAAATAGAAAAAGCTAGAAAAAGAAAATTAGGCTAAAAGAAAAATAAAAGAGAGCATTAGCATTAGAGGAGAGAAAAGAGAAAAGTAATTAAAGCTACATAATAAAAAGGAAGAAGAAAGTAAATGCTGGGAAAGGAAATTACTATTAAATGTTAGAAAAAGAAAATGAAATGGAGAATTGAACTAATATTACAAGAAAATAAAAGAAAATGAAATGAAGGAAAATTACATTAATGCTAAAAGAAAAGAAACCTTAAACTAAAATGGACATTAGTATTAAAGAAGAGAAAAAAAAAAAAACAACATTTAAATTAACTGTTAACTAATCTAGAAAAGAAAGAAAGAAAGAACAAAGAAATAAAATACTAACAAAAGAAACACAAAAGAATAATTTTTATTAAATAGGTGCAATATTGACAATTGCAACTATTTTTATGTAAGTGCTTTTTATTTTAATAATAACGACATTATTTAATCGTTTTGTCAAATTATATTAGCACTAATTGATAAGTTTAAATAAAAAAAATAACAAATGTGCTAAATGTGAATGTGGAGAAATTAATAACTAAACAATTAAGGACAATAATTAGATTACATGAAGAAAAACAAAATCAACTAGGTAAATGAAATAAATATGCAAATTAAGATTGAATTTAACCTGATCACTCCAAAAGAGAGAAAGTGGAGTTTAGAAAGATCGGGGATCTAAACAGGGTACCTGAATTGCCAGGAAATCCTCAAGTTGTGGAATGTGCCTTAACGACTCAACCTCGGGTGGTGATCCAAGCAGGGCTTCAATGTAGGTGTTGGAAGTTTGGGACTCGGTATCTCGACAGGGCTTCGGCGTCGAGGCTCAGAATTGCTCAATATATCTACAGAGTTTCTCTCACTCAAAATTCGTACTGAAAAAGTATGCTGGGGTACGGTATTTATAGAATTCTTCAACCAATGAGGTGCTGCCACATTTTGGGACACGTCCGGCCATTTGGAGTTGGCGGTCGCCATAATACAAGCTGGTGGTCGCCAAGTTTTTGAAAGGTTCCTCAAGGTTCTATGATGGTCGCCATAATGGTAGTTGGCGGTCACCATGATGAAAGATGGCGGTTGCCATTTTTGGCTAGGGTTTCTACAAAGTTCCATGGCGGTTACCATAATGCAGGCTGGTGGTCGCCATGTTTTTGAAAGGTTCCACAAGGTTCTATGACGGTCGTCATAATGGTAGTTGGCGGTTACCTTACTTGGGCATCAAGTTTCGAAGGTTTGTTAAAATTTCATTGGTTTGAAGGTTCTGGGTTCAAATACCGAGCTTGGATCACTTTTCGAGGATCATACAGAGACACTAATCCACCTGTTTTCATCATTAGATTCGCCTAAGATTAGGCGAGGTCAAATTGGGGTGTCTACACCAGTACAATTTCGCAGGTGAGGAGTAGTTGAGGGGCTAGAGGAAAATAATGGAGGGATATAAGATGAGAGAAGAAGAGGTCTCTAAAGCTGGGTAGTTGGTAAACTTTATTTGAAGTGACAATTTAGACCTTTTCTCAGGAATCTCTGAGAAAAAGCCTTAAAGGAAAAAGTATTCCTAGATATGGAGACAGAAAGAGAGAGAAGAGAGAGAAGAGAATTGAGAGATCAAGATAAGGAAAGAAGGAAAGGAGAGATCGTTGAATTCTTGGCTAGGGTTTGAAGTGTTGTAGACACAAAGGCAAGAAAATACAATGCAAAGGAAATGGGAAAATAGAAAAGACAGATGAAAGAGTAAGGAATCTCTACAAAAGAATTATCTCAGAAGTCAAATTTGAATTAGGGCGTGTCCCCAAAAAGTTGCATGAACTTATTAATCCAGCTGTAACTCACAACCGAACTTACAACCAAACTCACAATCAAACAATGTTCAGGACATTTAATTTAAAAATTGCAATTCTATTGAAGCAATCGAGCATATGCTAAAATGGAGGGATTCAAAATTTAAAAAAGCAAATATTAAAATTCGAATGAGGGAAAGAGGTTTGGGGATAGGGTGGTTGTGGTACATGAGGATTCAAAATCGAAAATATTAGGGACTAGTTTTAAAGGAGAAGGGGAGAAGGGGGAGGGAAATTTGTTTTTAATTTTTTTTCTAACAACTTCATTTGTGTGTTTAAGAATAATAAACATAAGTAATTTGGGATATGTCATGTAGAATAGAAAAAATATACCTTTTTTAGAAATTGGAATTAGAAGCTTTAAAAAATTGAGATATACCGAACTCCTTTTTGTCGAACTCACTGAAGACTCTCTGCTCCGTCGTCGAACTCCTACAAGACAAGGAACACCGTTAGTGCTTTCCGGCCTGGTTTGGCTGGGAAGCACTCCGACGTTCAAGTTAGATTTCTCTCTGAGAAGTTTCTAATTAAGAACTAAGCTTAGAATTGCATACTTGAGGGTATGGGGTGCCTCCCTTTATATAGGGGTCGAGGACCAAGGAGGTTGAGTCCTCTTAGGATTCTGCCTCCTATTATCCCTTAGGGGTTTTACCTTATCCTGGTGCGATTCTGATTGCTCCAGGACGTTAGGCCTTGAGTTCCTTAACAAAACATATCAGGAATGGGATTGTTATGAGTTATCCTCCATCTTATGGCCGAAATGGGTTTTACTTGTTGCGAGCTGCCCCTTTCTGGGGTGGGCCGAACTCGTATGGCCCGAACAGCTAGTGGTCCGGGCTTCTTTGGGTATTAGTCTGTTTTGGGATGGGCTATAAGCCCATAGTTTTTATCCACCCTCAACTGCCCCCAACTCTGGTTCTTGCTTGGCTAATCTGCCTAGTGAAGACTTAGAGCTTAAGTTTATGTTCGGTTAACAGTCCATGTTGCACGGTGTATGCTCGGTCGTACTGTTCGAGATATGTGCTGGGTATTGGTAGTCCCAAAATATGCCCCATTGTTTGGAGGCCTCTACTCGGTTCTTCGGGTGGTGGTTTAGTTACTCAGACCCATTGGGTTCCCCTCATGAATGATGACGGTTGGCCTCAAGCCTTGTTTTACTGACGTGGCGTATCTTGATTGGCGCGTGGAGGCGGTGACAGACGTCAAATCAATGATTATTCGTGTTGTTTCAAGCATATGGTGCATTGAATGCTCATGTCCTTTGAAACGATGGGTATAAAAACCCATCGTGTTGCCATTTCTGTCTTTTTACCATTTTTGAACTTCTTCTATAACTCTCTCTTTGCAATTTTTGGCGTGGACGTTCTTCTTCTCCAGCAAAGCGTTTTTCCCAGAAACTAGTGATTAGGAGCTTCTCACGAAAGACTTGTATGCATTTCTTCCTCTTTTTGCTACTCTTCTTTACTGCTTTGAGGCTAGTTTGCCCTTTTTCTCCCTCTCTTTTTATTTTTCTTCACTAATAGGCAAACTGAGAAAGCTGGTATCGACGCCGGCGACTATGGAGGCCTTTCGACGCCGGTACCAGATTCCAAACAATGTTGGCCTTACTCTGGCTAATGCCAAAGATTCGCGCGAAGAGAATTAGAAAAAGTTCCCCTTTCCACTGGTTATCGTAGTGGACGGGGTAGTTCGGTTCCCTCTTCACCCACTGCTTCGTCGAGTTCTTCGGCATTATGGAGTAAGCCCCATATAGGTCTCCTCTAACGTGTTTAGAGTAGTCATGGGGGTAGTGGAACTGAACCGTATCCTGGGTACCAATCTTGGTATCTGGGATATTATTTACTACTATAACATAGTCAAACATTCTTCAGGGTCGTACTACCTCAAGGCTAAGAGAGTAGCTGAAAAGTTGGTGATCGAACTACTGGACTCCGGTAAGAACGTGGATGATGACTTCATTTATGTGACCGGGAACTTCAAGTTCAGTCGTGAAGAAGTGCAAGACATCTTCACCATCCCCCAGAAGGACGGCCTTGGCCCTCGTAGTTCCATTCACCAACTGTTTATCTTTATGTCTTACATGGAATTTAGTCTTCTTTTTCTTCTCTAATGCTTCTGTTTTTGTTCTTTCGTTTGGTATAGGTGAGATTGCCAATAGCCGAGCTCAGGGGACTCTCCCAAGAGTTCACCTAGACGATCTTGCAATGGTTTGGGCCTACAAAGGTCTTCATGAGTAGAGAGGATTGGGCAAGGCTACTCGTATCCTTTTGAAGTATATACCAACTTATAAGAGCATCATCGGGCCAAGCACAGCCGGTGTTCGGATAACTGGTCCCACCTCAGCTTCGGTGGAAGTTCCCAAAGAAATCATCCTCCCTTGTACTAGGGCAGAGAGGGAGGTTACCATCGCTCAGCCCCCGCTTCTTCCAAGCCGGGTTGAGCCCTCCTCTCCAGGTTATACCATTAAGATTTCTTCCTCCTTTTCCTCTGCTAACTCCTCCGACCTTGCTCACATAGCAGAGATGGCTAAGAGAAAGTCAGTCGCCGCCGCCAACCTTACTCAATTCTTGACGGTGAAGGGTTCCAAGAAGAAGGTGACCGTCTCCACCTTCTCCCGGGCAGAGGAGTTACAGCGGGAGAAGACCACTGACCTCGCCAACGAACTTTTGATGCCCTCATCCAGGCAAGCTTCAGTGGAGCCTCAACCTCCATTGAAGAGGTTAAAGAAGACTGGGAATGCAGGACCCAGTGTTGCTGCTGGGAAAGCCCCCCAAAGGAAAAGGGAAAGAAGGCGGCTGACCCACTGCCGGTTGCTACACCTTGGTACCCCGAGCTGAAAAAAGGGGACCAACTCATCAACACCGGGGACAGAGCTGGGTCCCCAGACACATCTCTTGGCCTTTGCAAGGCCCTTCTCCTCCCTTCTAATATGGAGGAGATCAAGAATTTTGATTTTGAAAAGCTATGTGGGTCGGCAATTCGACACGCCGTCCAAGTAAGAATTCTCCCCTTTCTTTGCATTTTTCATACTTTTATCTTTTTTATGACTCCTTTCTTTCCTTTACTTTTCTTTTCAGAGCCTTCAACGGAATGTCGTTGCCCTAGAAAGGGTAGAGGAGAGGGAGGCCGAGCTGATCACCATGTGTCAACGCAAACAAAGCTATCTCCAAACCATTAGAAAAATAGAGGCCGAGCTCCAGGATCGAGGCAGGGTTGCGGACCTTGCTCGGGCAAGGGTGTCTGAGCCAGAGGTAGAGAAAGCCAAATAGGGGAAGGGCCAAAAAGAGGAAGCCAAATAGGGGAAGGCCATAGCTGAAGAAAACACCGATAAAGCCTATGCTAAGGGGGTAGCCGAGGCCACTGAGAACTACAAAGGCCAGATCTTTACGTTGCAAGATATTATTTTTGCCGTAACCTAGGAAGAGGCTTTGAAAGTAGTTGAGGTGGACCCCTCCCCCTCCTCCCCACTCTTTACCAATGTCCCTCTCCCAAGCAAGCGAGTGTAGGATGAAGAGGATGAAATAGTGGAGGTGGAGGGCATCCCTGAAGCTCTTGGTACTAAAGATCAACTTCCCTTAGCCGAACAAGCTCCTCCACCAGCAATCAAGGAAGAGGTGGCCCCCGTGCAGACTATCGATGAATTCCTTACGGAGCCCCAGCTCTTCATGCCCTTCTCCTTTTTATCTATCTTTTGCTTTATGTAGCTCTTCAAAGCCTTTGAACTTGTAGCTTCAGGGGTTCCAGCTCCCTTTTAATTTAATGAACAGAACTGTGAGACCCTGACCCGTTCTTTTTTTTTAGAAATGATTAAGTGTTGATGGAGTAAGACTTGAAACTTGAGCTTAGTGATATTTTGAGCTTGGATACGCATGAAAGATATGTTAGAGGAAGAATATGGGGTTCTAATGGATGTTCGGACAAAAATATGTGAAAAGTGTGTGAAGAAAAGTGACATACCTTCACTAAATTGGTCATAACGTTTTGTACAAAATGAATACTGGTATGGGGTTTGAACCATTGGAAAGTAGACTTCTGAGGCTTCAATTTGAGTACAAGAATGACCATATTTGGAGTTCGGATAAAGGAGATATGCTTGTTCAAAGTTGGACCAACGGTGCAGTCGCGAAAGAACGATCGATTGGTCCTGCGACGGATCGATCGGTCTGTGAGGGATAGGCTATAAATCTCAGTTTTTGGGTTTGTTTTGGCATTTCTCTCCTTTCTCCTCTCTCTCTAAAGCTTAGGAGTGAGTTAGGGTTTAGTGTTGTGAGGTTCTTGAGGGTTTCAATGCTCGTTGGGGTTGAAGATCTTGCCATTTCCTTGCGCGAGCGGCCGCTGGAGAGCGTGAAAATGCGTTAGAAGCTCCCTTGAAGCTACGCGTGCTGGGCTTTGATGAGTTGGAGCTTATGCGGGGCTTGATTCTTGGTGGTGGAACTTCTTTGAGGTAAGATCTTGACTAATCCTTATGGTTTACTACGATTTGTTTTGAATTTTTGAAACTAAGCAAAACCCTAATGGTATTTGATATGTGATATAATAAAGTATGAATTGGTGGGGGTTTTATACTAGTATCATTGGTTATTTGATGAATATGAGTTGTTGATGAAAAGCTATGAGGTTGATAAAAATGAGAAGAGGTTTTGAAGGTTTTTGTGAGGTGATTAAGTAAATTCGATACTTGAATTAAAAGGTTGAGAAATAAAGATATGGATTTTCTTGTAAATTAGATACTGAGTTGAAATGTTGAATGAGATAAAGTTTTGAAATGAGAATAAACTATTTGGACAACTTTGGGGTTTTAAGAAATGGTTAACCACTGTTTTATGAAAATATTCTGCGAAGGGTTTTTGATTGTTTTTGCTCCACATGAACTTTTACGCCCCGAGGGAGGTTTTGGAACGGTTTTTCTATCTTTTTAAAGGTTATTTCTTGTCTAAAATGTTTTTAAAAGAGTTGGTTAGTATTAAAAATCAAGTTTTTGGCTTGAAAAAGGC
>JAUMHN010402403.1:2714-13556 GCA_032360265.1 Heliamphora ciliata
AAAAAAAATCGCCAGCAGCCTAATACCCTGTGAATAGGAAGCCTCGATGGGAGGATGTCTACTATCCATTGTTTGTCTAGACATGCTAATTCCTTTTAATTTTACTATCTAGGCAACTGAGATGGAGAGGATACTATTTGTGTTTTAAGCAGTAACTCAGATGGAGAGGATACTATTTATTTACAGCTAAGTGTTAATCATCACTTAATTCTAAATTAATTGCTTCGCAATGAACCCTTCAAATAGAGAAGTGATCCACACTAACAATTATCCAAAATTATCTCTAAATGAGGTTTGTACTGGCGATACCGCAATTAATCTATCCGATGGGGAGGAAGGCCTTACTGTCAACATGCAGGATTTAATTGCATCATTTACAAACTGGTGATGGAGACCGTGGAATTTATCTGTGAATAAATTTTCTTTCCCACTTAGATTTTTAAAATATTTTTGAGCTATAAAAATCTATTTAATTAAAATAAATTTATTAATTTTGAAAACTGCACGATCTGAAAGACTCCAAAACTTCTTTTTCGTGAACACGATTCCAAAGATTCTGATTTGTCAAACCATCTTTTTGTGTTTTAATGCGTAACAATAAAATTCGATGAATGCACAGTTTTTCCTTCATTTTTTCAGCTAAGGTAGTAATTAAAGGCATTCAATTATTTTATTTTAGTTATAAGTTTTTTGAAAAATAATAATTTATTTAGATTAAATATTTTTTTATTTAATTAATTCAAAATCTAGAATTAATTTTCACATTTTTTTAAGATATCCGATTTAATAAAAAAACTATCTTAAACGTGATATTTTATAAAATAAAATAAAATATCTAAATTTTTTCTTTTTAATTAAAAAAAAACTTAATTTTATTTTCTTTTACAAAATATTTAATTAAAATCAAATTTTTTGAATTAATTAAATAAACAGGAAAAATAAATCAGAAATACATCTTCCATATAGTTTATAAGAATATAAATGCAAGATATTTATATATCACAGTTTTATGTTCAAATCAAAACTCTGAAGACTTTTAGTCTTCTGTTTAAAGATAAGCTATAATGATTCAATCTTTATCTATATAAGTTTTTTGTATCCCGATTGCATCAGAAGTCTCTGATACACTGTGATATACAAATATATCACATCTCGATCAATACATATCAGAAAAACACGATCAAAACTACCTGAACCAGCCTCCACCATCGCCGGCCATCCCAGCGCCATCGGCGCCGTCGTTGCCACCAGCTTTAGGAAGCTTTTGCTGCCTCCTTCGTGCTCTGTTTTTTATGCTGATTTTTCTAAAAAATAGCTCTCGAAAATTACAATTCTTTTGTCCAAAAATTAGAATGAAAACTTCCTGGAAAACAGCTTTCAATGGCCGCCAAACTGCGCAGCGCCGTTTCTTAGTGCCGTTGCTGCCTTGCCGCCGTTTGTTTAGGATTTTTTCGGAGTGGTTTTGGCTCCTATTTTTTTATTAAAAAATAGCACTGATATCCAGCAACATGTTACTTCGAAGAACGGCTCAAATAGAGTCTTGAAAAGCCTCGAAAAATAGCCCAAACAGCCACCTGTAGCGCCGCCACTAGCCGTCGCTGTCCCTACTTTTTGCCGCCTATTCTGCTACTATTTTTTTTCCATATTTTTAGATTGTTTTTCATTATTATTTTACTGAAGTTTTTATGCCTAAAAACCTGCTCAAAACCAATCTAAAAAATATCGCAAAAAACTATCGAAAAATGGCTCCGAACTGCTGTTGGTGGTGTTGCCGGTAGGCTGATTTTGTGCTGGTTTTTTTTAATGTTTTTAGAACCTATTTTAATACTGTTTTTAAGCCTAAAAACTGCAGAAAATTGGTGAAAAAATTGTCAAAAAATTCGTGAAAAAACTACCGCGATCCATGACCTGTAAATCCCAAAACTACCGTCGGTGCCGCTGCCTATTCTTCGTGTTCTTTGATATTCAACATATTCTTAAATATTTTAAACTAATATTTAAAAATAAATAATAGCTATTACATCGAAAATCTATGTCCCGTCGGTTCACATTCGATCTAAAAAACTTAAACTATTATGATCAATCCCCGTGATTAAAAAAATAATTATAATCATCATCCAAATTATTTATTCAAACATGAATAAAAAGATGATCACAAAACTAGGATTGGAATGCCTACAAAACAAAGTTAGCACAATTTCAAATCTACCTGGCCCCTCGATAAATCGTAAACAAAAAATAAAATGGCTCTGATATCAATTGTTGAAGGCAAAACTGCCAAAATCATTGTTTTTGTAATCGATTTTTCGATAAAAATAATTGGACAGACAATTGCCAAAATGGGCTTCACATAAACTTTTTGATGTCGAAGGATCAAAATAAAACTATGCCACCACAGTTAATTTAGAAGAATACCTTTTTCGTGATTCTCTAACTACGAACTTTTGATTCCAAGTTAAAGCTCCTGTCAGACCTTTTACTGTATTCCCTTATGTGATTCCCGAACGTAGTGTGAGTTACGTTCTTTTGAGAACTTGTACTTGCAGAACCTAGTCAACTTTAGTCTTAAAGATGAGTTATAAGTTTGGTTCAACCTGCCCGCATATTTATAGGGTTACAGCAGGGATCTGTGGAGTAATTATGACAAAGACTTCTAGTGTAACCTAGATACGTATTCAGCGGTTTTCGCAATTATGCAAACCTCTCAGCAGTATCTATAATTATGAAAACCTTGCAGCGATTTCTGCAATTTCCATAAAACACTAAATTACAGTTCACACCACTAAAGAACTATAACTGCACTCTAAGTTATAATCTCAAGACCATCTTACATTGAGCTCCTGTTATTAAATGCTTAACTCATCTCCACACGTTAAGATTCCCGATACTCACCAATTAAACTTAATTAGTTACAATTTAATTTAATCGGCATCTTTAAATTTCTTAAGTCCTTCCGCTTAACTTATCTAACCGTCGGATAATAAAATCTACCTGCAGGGTTTACCCCGGTCAAAACTATAAGTTTCCTTGGGGGGTATCATCAATCCCGATGATTCGAGACGTGAATTCCATCAATAATTAATATTAATCATATAATTAATACCGCTATCCAACTCACCGAGAATATAGATCCATATAAGATCGCATCCTCTAATGAATCAAAACAACGAGTATTAAATATACGCAAATAATTAATTATTTCAGGATTAAGAGGATAAGCACTCTCATAATAACTTTAGGGTGCGAATTAATTTATATAGTCAGTATAAAATTAATTACTCTAATATATCCCATTCAATACACAAAAAGTGTACTAACACAAAGAGCCAGAACAATAGACGACGTAATTATCTGTTTTCCATAACTAAAATAGGCTAACTACAACTCTATTCTACAGTTGTACCAATAGTACGTCTATTTCCATCTAAACTGTGAATAAATACTTACATTCTGCAAGAACTTATAATCTGGTCTTCTGTGTGCAAGCCGTACTCTATACACTAGATTAAATACTATATAGAATAAAGGACATCCATGCATAACTTTAAAGAAATGATATTACATACATTGTTTATTAAGATTCTCATAAAATAAAAATTTAATTTTATTAAAATAAAATTAATAAAATTAAAGAAATGAACGCTGCTACCCGTACCTCTGACTGGAGCACAGACGGCTACTAGCGCATCTAGGAGGTATCTTTGCTTATCTTCTCCTGCTTCCTCTTCTCATTTCCATATCTCCACATCTCTTTTAGCTATATTGATGTTTTCCTTGATTCTCTACAGCTCTGGGCTTATGAGTTCCTTGGCATGCACTCACCGATGAACACCTGTGACAACCTCCCTATGATCCCCCAAGCGCTTCGATAGGCGAGGAAACATCGGGGTTTGAAGCCCAACGAGAAAGATCTGGACAATGACCGCTATTTCTTGAACACCCTCACTGCCGATCGGGTATGCCTCCTTCATTTCCTCGTGTTCATTCCCATTTTTTCGTGCACACTGCTTTTTGACATACTTTCTTACTTTCTAGGTTCGTTAGGATCTCTAGGTTGGCATAGAGGAGCGGGCTGGCATCGATCTGATTCGGAGTTGAGATATAACAACCCAACCCTTCTCATGGTAACGATATTATCCGCTTTAGGTAAATCTCTCACGATTTTGTTCTTCCCAGGAGGTCACCCATCCTTGCATTACTCCAACGTGCACACGCTTAACTGAGTTCTGCAAAGGTCTCTACCACCTGAAAAAAGGCATCGTTGCTATGTAAGGGTCCAATATTTTTCCTTTATAGCCCTAGAACTCCCTCTCTCTTTTCGATGTGGTATACCAAGATATCACAATTGCCACACCCCGACCCTTCTCATAGCAAAGATATTGTCCGCTTTGGGCAAAGCCCTCACAATTTTGTTCTTCCTAGAAGGTCACCCATCCTTGCATTACTTCCGCGTGAGCACACTTAATCGAGTTCTGTAAAGGTCTCTACCACTTAGAAAAAGACCTCGTTGCTATGTAGGGGTCTAAGATTTTTTTTATAGCCTAGGAACTTTCTCTCCCTTTTTGATGTAGGATGCTAGAATATCACAATCCACCCCTATTAGGGCTGCACATCCCCATGCAATAACCTGCTAATCCTTATTAACCTACCCACTTAGTAGCCTGCCCACATGACATGCATGACAGCAGGGGCCCACACTCAGAGGTGGAGAGAGTCGTCTCTGATACCACTTGTAACACACCGACCTTTCTCATGGCAACGATATTGTCTACTTTGGGCAAAGCCTTCACGGTTTTATTCTTCCCAAGAGGTCATCCATCCTTGCATTACTCTAGCGTATACACACTTAACTGAGTTCTGCAAGGGTCTCTACCACTTGGAAAAAGGCCTTGTTACTATGTAGTCGTCCAAAATTTTTTCTTTATATCCTAGAAACTCCCTCTTCCTTTTCGATGTGAGATACCAGGATATCACATGAGAGGTTATCCGGATCGGCGTCTTGCTTAAGGGGCCATTCTGTAGAAAGTGGTACCTCGATAAGCGTTGGTTCCTTGGGGTATGATCACTTTCGTATTCTGAGGATACCTCCAGCTGGGATGCGTCAAATTGACGCCCTTCGTACAATTGAGAATATCTGCACCATGGTAGGTATCGATGCTGCTACGTTGATCGAGGACGAGGATAGTAACTATATAGTCTTTACCTGAGAGAGGCTCATGCCAGCTATGGGGGCTCGTGCTGCTGCATGAGGTCCTCCTCCTACTACCCCTGGTCCTATTGGAGCAGCCTATCCTGAGCTATCCTAGACACCGGACACATTCATGGATGGGAAGCTCCACCAGATCCCGATCCCAGAGCCGACGACACAGGAGCTATGCCTTTCTCCCGGCATGGAGCAGGTACAATATCTTTCCCTTTTTTCTTTACTTTCCATACTACATTTCATATCTACTTATACTGATTTGATCTCTTTCTTGACAGCTTCCCCGAGAGTGGGATGAGGAGTGCCTCCGGCTCATCACTTGTCTGAAAGTGCTAATTCGTCGCTACGATAGTGCCTTTTGATCTCAGGATATGGAGTCTCCTGCTCCTCGGGGCAGTCCTTCCATGGCACATGCTTTATTCTTCTCTATTTACCTTTCTGCACTTTCGTATATGTCCATATATACTATTACTAGACATTACCCTTTCTTTCTTCAGCGCGATCGGGGTAGAGGTCCGAGAACTCGTGGAGGTCATGTGGCACCAACAGCTCCTTCTATGTAGATTTCTGCCTCTAATTTTGATGCTTCATCGTCCAAAGCCCAAACTTTCACCACTATACTGATTGTTGCTAGCTCAGAGGGGGAGGAGGAGGAGGAGACTGGGTCATCATCTGAAGAGTCGTCCTAACGAGGCTACGCGGTCCAGAGAAAGAGAACCCAGGGAGAGTGATCATCTCACTGCTGCCCAGCTCTTGATTTTCTTTTTCTCTCTTCTCTGCATGTATATGAGTCCTACGTGCCTATTTTTCACTTGGGCCTACGTCCCCGATCACACATACTGTGATACACTTTTTCATATACATTGCTTTCGATGGATGGGGCCTTTTTACATTTAGTTTACTTTACACGTACTGTGGATTCTTTATGATTTCTTTTATTTTTGTATGAAAATCATTTTTGATTACTTGGATCTCATTTTTATGCATGATGTATGGTTTGTGAGTTGATATCTTGCCTTGCCAGCCCATTTTCATTTTGTGAGTTGCTAACAGGTTTCTGACAATGAATTCAGAATGTTAACAAGAAAGTAGGGGTGCTACCAAATTTTTTGCAATAAAAAGTTCCGACCGTGAGGAATGATCTCGTGGCCGTGATATTCAAAAGTGGCGACCGGGACAAGCCTGATAGAAAGTTTGCACCCTAGTGTTTGGGAGTTCCTGGCCGTGAGGTTTAATGGCAACTGTGACTTTTGAAGATAAAAGCCGTGAGAAAGCTTTTTGGCTCGAAACTCAAAGCAAATCCTGTGGTTCCCTCCATTTTGGCTCTATAAAAGGGGTCCCCCTGGTCCAAACCCTATTGTTCTAAAACATTTTCTATCTTTCTTGTCTTTACTTTGACTCATTCTTATGACCACTCTCTTTTAGCTTGGATGGGTGGGTTCTCCTCGGTCAAGCGTAAGAACTTCCTTAACTTTGGTCTAGATGCACTGTTTTCCTTAAGAACCATGAGGATTAATTGGTATCTTTTTAGAGGGACTGCACAACTGTGGGATCCTGATGTGTGTGTGTTCCATTTTGGGTACGAGGAGCTATTGTCACACCCTCTCAAGAACTCGAAAACCAAGAAAACTGATATGACTTAAGACAGTCAAAAGAGTATGTATATAAGGATGTCAAACAAGAATTATCCATTGGTAGAAATAAAATAATTATACACATTAGGGATACACTATCACGTATATCTAAACTGGCTTATAATTAACAAAAACTTCATATTTTTTGTCTTTTTACTAAGAGATTAAAACAAAAGTCATAATTGACTGTGAGCCCGGATCTATGAACCTGACAACTGTGGTGAACCCATTTTAGCCATCCATGCTATCTGCAACTACAAGTTTACAGGAAAGTGCACTTAATATTATAATGAACAATATGCAAAACATATATTTAAGAATACTAACAACATTTTTTTTCCACAAGAGGTATAAGAATAATGCTTTGCTAAAACATCATGCATTTTACAAAAATCTCATAATTTATGAAAAACTTGCTCACTCTTTGCAAAATATCATTTAGGCTCGACCGCCACAATGCATTAATTTCACTGTCTCATTCACTACTCATACCCAAAAGTGTCTAGGTAGTCGTCAATCTCATGACCAAGAGTATTGACATAACAGTCACAACACGTTATCATTTCTCATATTAAGGCTTAATAGCCACAATTATCATTTTTCACAAAGAGCTTAGTATTCACAAATACTCGTACTTGACAGGACAATATAATTAAAGCTAAACCATTCCCAACATACAATTCCATCCAACAATTCGTTAGACTAACATACACCCTCTACAGGGCACCACGCCATGCCTTAATAGGTTAACACACACCCCTTTAAGCGATAGGGCACTGCATAATAACTTGATAGGTTAACACACCCTTTTCTAGTGATAGGGCACTGCACAATGCCTTAATAGGCTAACACACACCCCTTTCTGGCGATAGGGCACTGCACACAAAAGCTCACACCTTATAAGGCTAACACACACCCCTTTCTAGTGATGGCGCATCACACAATGGCTTGATAGACTAACTCACCCCTTTTTGGGAATAGGGCACCGCACAATACCTTAATAAACTAATACACACACCCCTTTTTGCACGATCGGGCACTGCACACAAGCTCACACAGAGTGAATACAAGCTCATCACACAGAGCAAATATTTTCTAGTGACTACTCCCACACAAGGCAAATTGTAACACCCCGACCCTTCTTATGGCAACAATATTGTCCGCTTTAGGCAAAGCCCTCACGGTTTTGTTCTTCCTAGGGGGTCACTCATCCTTGCATTGCTCCCGCTCAAGCACGCTTAACTGCGAAGTTCTGCTAGGGTCTCTACCACTTGAGAAAAGGCCTCGTTGAATATAAGGGTCCAAGATTTTTCTTTTATAACCCAGGAACTCCTTCTTCCTTTCCAATGTGAGATACAAGGATATCACAATCTACCCCCCTTAGGGCTACACATCCCTGTGCAGTAGCCTACCAGTCCTTGTCGACTCGCCCACTCAGTAGCCACCCACGTGTCACGCAAGACGGCAGGGGCCCACACTCGGAGGTGAGTAGAGTCGGTTCTAATACCATCTGTAACATCATGACTCTTCTCATGGCAACGATATTGTCCGTTTTAGGCAAAATCTTCACGATTTTGTTCTTCTCAAGGGGGTCACCCATCCTTGCATTGCTCCCGCTCAAGCACGCTTAACTACAGAATTCTGTTAGGGTCTCTATCACTTGAGAAAAGGCCTCGTTGAATGTAATGGTCCAAGATTTTTTTTTATAACCCAGGAACTCCCTCTTCTTTTCTAATGTGAGATACTAGGATATCACACAATGCTTTAAAAGATATAGATAACATTTTCAAAGTATCATGTGGTTTGAATATCAAAAGATTAAGCTATCACAAGTTAACATAGTTCGAAACATATATATAAAGCAAAAGATACCAATAGCATATTTGAAAATATCATAGCATTTGAATAAAAAATTATGCTATCAGAAATCCACATGGTTCAAAACACGAGTAATAGAGTAGATTTTAAAGCATAATTCATACAATTCAATTCATAATAATACCAAGCACTCTCATCTCGATTTAAGCGTAACAAGCTATTTCTTTGTTCATGACCCCAACTTAAGTTTCCGATAACAAGATGTCGGTACCTAACAAGAAATCGGACCCTTATGTAAGCGTGGGATCTTTCATCTTTGTAACCCCATTCTTTAAAATTTCGTACTATTAAAACCTATTTGGGATCTAAAATTTCTCTTTTAAAAAAAGTACTTTTAATAGACTTTCTAGCTAATATTTCGTTATAATAATAAATTTAGCTAAAAAATTTATTTGCATACCTTTTTCTTTATTTACTTAATTTGTTTAGTTAATTTGTATTTAAATTAAAGCTCTCAAACGCATGAAAATAGTTTTTTTGTAAAGATTTTGTATTTTTACTTAAATTATTCACTTTTCACAATCTTAAAAAAATTCTAAATTAAAACTTAGCATTAAGATTTTATTTCCGTAACTCTTACGTTAGTTATTTAATCTATTTGAATAAATTCTTAAAATTTGAGTTTTGAACTCCCAAATATACAAAAATACTATATTTCTTTTTCTAGTAAAAATCCTACATTTTTATTAACTTTTCCCTACTTTTTTTTATCATAAAATATCTTAGTTGAATGTTAAAATGTTAGCTTCAAACTAATTATTCTAATAAATATAAAATAAAAACTAATCAAGCATGACCTTTTTAAAAGCTTGCAACAGCATGCGCACGGGAAAGGAAAATTTACAGATATTTTCAAAGCTAAATGGAAAATGCCTTTATTTGGGCCCCAGATTACGTCATGTTCTTATTTGAAGATGCCCATGCTCTTTTTTTAGGATGGGAAAGAAGTGAGGGAGTTTGGGTATGTTTTCATGTCACTTGTAAATTTTTTTTTAAAGAAAGATATAAAATTCTTTATATTTTAAATTTATTATTTTTATTTTTACATTAAAAAAACTAAATTTCTTCTGAGAACTTTTTTTAACATTTAGTTTAGCCTTTTAATCAAAACAAATAATAACAAAAATCCTTTCAATAAATTACGAACAACCAAACGGTCCCAAAGGAATTCCAAAATACAAATACACAGTGCATCATAAACTAGACACACAATGGTTTCAACCGAACGGAATGGCATGGGGAGTTTGTTTCGGTGGCGTGCTAGTGCGCAGTGGTGGGAATGTCATGGTGCGCAGGGTGGTGGCGGCGTTGCCATAGTGCGGTGGTGGTGGTAGCACGGAGACAGAGAGACACTAAATATATATAGAGAGAGAGAGAGCCCGGTGAAGTGGTCGGTGGTGGTGGCCGGCGGCGCTGGCGGCGTGAGGTGGTCGGCGGTGGGTGGCAGAAGTGTGGCAACAATGGTGGTGATGTAATGTTATGTTTTATATATATATATTGACCTTTGACCTAAGGGTGTTTATATAATTTGTGTCAAAAAATAAGAATAAAAAGCAACAAAAGAGGGAAGAAACCTCCCCAGACCTGTCGGGTCCTTCTTCCTCTACTTTTCCTTTTCTTTTTCTCCATTGTCAAAAAAACTAAACTTGAGACTTAACTTCTCTCTAAAAATTGACCTCCTTCCTCTCCAAATTGAACGACACCGTCCGAGGTTCTAGCTATTCTCGACGAGGGCTTCGCGTACATTCAACTAAAATCTCATTTCGTGGTGGTCTGAAAATTGGATTTTGGAGCTAGGGCCTGCAGGATTTGATGATTTTAGCTTTCAAGAGGTAGGTTTTATTGTGCTTTGGAAAAATATTATTGTAGTGTATAATATTGCCTATTTTACATGGATTAAGATGTTAGGGTTTCTAGAAAAAAAAATTAAGTTCTTGAATAAATATAATTATGTTGATAATATTTTATTCTTGAGTTTTAAATGGAGAAATTACATGATGAAATTATATTATGTGAATTTAATTTGAAGTTGGTGTTGAGATAATTATGTTAGAACTAATTTATGATTTGGGAGAAATTGTATATGTTGAGAGTTAATGATAAAATTGAGTATATATATATATATAT
>JAUMHN010402414.1:3262-15659 GCA_032360265.1 Heliamphora ciliata
ACAAATCTCAGCTTCCTTCGTGTTCGTATTCTTCATTTTCATCGCAGCAACCTCAGCGTCTCTCAGCGTCTTCCGTCGAAGCGTCTCAGCGTCTTCCATCTTCGTCTTCGTCTTCCGTCAAAGCGTCTCAGCGTCTTTGTCGTCTTCCGTCTTCGTCTATGTCGAAGCGTTTCAGCGTCTCTCAGCTCAGTTCACTAACTCTAACCCTCACTCACAGTTAGCGAATGAAATGAAGAGGAAATGAACCAAGCGTTGAGGCTTTGTGTGAGGGCAAAATGGTAAAAGTAAGGTTAGGAAATGACGTGACAGTGTATGTCATAGTCCTCAGAGATTTTCAAAAAAAATATCTGAGGGCATTTTGGTCTTTTTATTAATTTCGTTAACGGCGTTAACTGCTAAGGGGTGTCAGTGTAATTTGTCCAAAAGACAAGGGTTGACGGTATTTGACCAAAACCTCAAGGGAGGTCAGTGTAATTTACTCTTTTTTTTTTAGTTCTTTCTTTCTCTTTGCTTTTTTCCCCCTCTCCCATGGAATTCCTTTTTCTTTTTTCTTTATTTTGAATACCTTAAGTTTTGAATCTTACAAGACCACCGAAGGTAAGATTGTTCTACGCGTCGAGGACTTTGATTTCAATCGAGCGAATTTTTATTTGGACGATTTCAAATTTTTGGGTGTGCTCAAATTTGGGGGGTTTAGCTATTTAAGGTGGAATTCTTGACTAACTTTGAATAAATATTGTTAATATATGATTGAATGCCATTTTTTAGAAAGATTTCTTGAGATCTATTTTTAAATAGAAACCCTAGCTTCTATGAAAAGTTAGAGAATGATATTTAGGAGGAATTAGGTATGTAATTCTGGAATTAATTGTGTTATTTGAAAATGTGATATGTGATTGTGAAGTCGAATATGTTAATTGAGATTTGGTTATGTAATTGTGGAATTAATTGTGTCAATTGGAGATTGGGTGCTAGAGTATGTCGGGATTTGAGCAGTTGACGGGATTATGAAACATACCATCTAAGAGATTGGGGATTTTATGCATGTGTTGCATTGTGGGGATTAAGATTTGTTTAAGCTAATCTGTGTGAGTTTATAATTATTAATTTATTAACATATATGGCAATATTAGCCTATGTGGCGACATTAGCTTGTGTGGCGACATTAACCTATGTGATAATCTTAGCTTGTGTGGCGACATTAACTTGTATGGCAACATTATTCTATGTGGCAACATTAACCTGTGTAGTGATATTAACCTATGTGGTAATCTTAGCCTGTGTGGCAATACGTGTGACGCCCCGTCCTCCCGGCACGTCGGGATATACATAAATATAAATAAAGGGATATTTTAGCTATTCATTCATATTTATATATCTTAAATATTACATCATAAAGGAGTTTGAATTGATTAGAAGTACATAATGATTACATTTTCACAAATTTTTTTAGATATTACAAGAATTGCAGGTAAACTGAACAAAAGAACAAAAATAGAGGTCTCGAATCCTCAGAATGCATCAATGGAGCCACATGCTCCTAGAATTCACCCTGTTCTTTGAATCCTTTTTCTCTCCCTGGGACGACTTCCTCCAAGTACTCCTCCTCACTTGTGGCACGAATTCCATTAGCCAGAGCCTAGTAGAAAAATACTCTAAACCTTCTTACCAATCTCACGACACAAAATTTCTTCTATAACGCATTTCATATAACACCCAGTACAATTTAAAATCAATGAGACAGACAAATTTGTAACAGGATAGCAGATAAGTCAATAAACATGTGAGTATGAGATGCCGTGTATGCAATGCAAATGCTCAACTCGACATACACCCAGATTATAACAGGAATTCCACACTGGGAATTACCAGAGTAGACTTTTATGGGTAATTGATCACCAAAACCATCATCGCGCCTCATTGCGAATAGTAAACTCTAGCTTAGGCTTCATGCCACATCTATTTTACTTAATGGCAACGACGTAGGGTCCGCGCCCTCCTCCAGGCCAACAAAAATTCAATAGTCAATTAGCTAATCATATAACAAGCGGTTTGTCCCACCTTAAGATTATTGATGCCTCCGCCGATGTCAACCCAAAGTCTAAGTAACAATTAGAAATTTTAAGAGACACTTCATATTATTCAGAATACCCGGACGAGGTGTTTAGAATCGCCATAATTGGGCTCTCTCCGAAGTTATCACCTCAGTGGGATTAGGTTCGCCGAATTAGGCTCTCTTCGAAATTACCCTTCAAAACACCGTGGCAATGGAGTTTAGGTCCGCCATAATTGGGTTCTCTCCGGAATTACCACTTCAGTGGGATTAAGTCCGCCGAATTAGGCTCTCTCCGTAGTTACCCAATTTGCCTATGTCGACACCATTTCCATAATATAACCATAACTCAAGGAGCGAAGGAAATCGAAGGAACATATACCCAACAAATATGACCGAGGTACAAAATAACCAAACCCAAGGTACATGGTGCAACCCACAAGATGCCCCAAGTGCAAAGTAACAATGCTTATGGTACAACAATTCGTATCTCGAAGTATAACTTAATAATAATATGGTATGAAACTAAACAATGCAAGATGTACAAACCAACATAGCATAAAGCACAAGTCTTTAAAGCACAAAGTACAACCATTAAAGCACTAAGTATAATCATATGAAGCATAAGTTATAATTCTAAAGACTTGGTTCAAACTTTATAGCATGTATTCTAATCATCTATAAAACTCGGGTCTCACGATAAAAAGGAATTCAAATGTACACATAGTAACCTTAAAGGCCAAGTGCAAGTATTAAATTTAAAGGGTCGATAGGGTTTTAGGGTATCTAGACTTGGAATCAAGTTATGATTTTTAAACAATATTTAGGTAAAAATATTTTCTACAACTCTTATATTTAACACTAAGACCAAAACCTAAGAAAAATGGGAGAATAAAGCATTCTAAGAAAAAACGGTTTAACACTTTCTTCAAAATTTTACTGAAAATACCCCTCTGTTGGTCTCAATTTTGGGGTATAAAATCAAGTCCAAATGAGCCCATTTTTGGATATGTTCTAGTTACACATGGCCCCTACAAGTCTCATGAAGGGTTTTAGGGGTTGTTGTTTGAAACAAGTTGAAGATATAAGTCATTTTGTAAAATAGGTTCTATCAGCCGCCAAACTCTTAGTTGAACCGATTTTGGACAGAGTTTGAAACGAGTTTGAGGGATTTTCTCGAGGTATCTAGGTCTGATGTTTTTTTTTTGGGTAATTGTATTAATTTTTGGGTAATTCGGTCTGATGTTTGGATAGCAAGTAGTTTAATATGTTACCTACAATTTTTATGTAGACTACTTTTGGAGTAGGTCACTAAAAATAGGGGTGTTTGGCTATTCAAAAATATGTGACAGAAGTGTCCGTTAAGGGCTGAAACACAACAGAGAGTTTCGAAGGAGTTTTGACCTATCAAACCTCAATATGTTGTGCTTATTTTTATGGGTAGTTAGATATACATGTTATCTACAACCTTTAGGGTTTGGCCAAAACTCAGATCTCATTGTAAACTAAGATTTTTAGGTCGGTATTATTGACTGGCCTAAAAATGACACACTTTGGTAGAATTGTAATATCTCGAGTTCTACTTACTCAAATGAGTTGAAACTAACTTTGGATGAAAGATAACACAAACAGATAAATATGGAGATAAAGAACATGGTTAGATCAATTTTCTATGTGGAGTTATAAAGTTCCAAAGATAAGGGCAGAAACATACAAGTTCTCAAAAATCAGGTCCTTATATGTTCAAGCCTCCTACTTATGATATGTCAAGATTTTGTTCAATTTCTTTGCATGTTTGTGTTGTAGACATTAATATCAAGGTTCCATAACACTTTTAAGTCATAAAACTCAAAAATAACAACACACAACCATATCTCATATCATTCAAAAACATAACAGCCCCTATTTCTCAACAACAACGCATTTTCAGTTTGTTTTCAGTTCTTGATTTTTTGAAGTGTTTAAATAGATGAGTTGAGGGATATTTTTGATGATATTAGACATAAAATTTAGAGTTTTACTTACTTGTTTAGAGGTTCAAAGAGTGGTAGGATGGAAGGGCTTAGCTTTAGAGACACATTCTTGATTTTTCTTAGCCTCCTTTCTCTCCTTCTTCTTTTCTCTTTTCTCTCTCAAACTTGGAAGAACACTCAAGAATAGTGAAAATCTGGTCTCTCACCTCACTTGGCCAAAAATAATCAAGGGGGCAAGAGGGGGTTTTGGTTAGATTATATAGGAAAGGTTAGGGAACAAAATGATGCATTTTAAGTCCTTTTTCTTTGCATATCACATGGGTGACTTGATAAGGTGCAAAGTTTGAGAGATATACATCAGATTTGGTGGTGGGATTTTGGTTAGGGGTCAGTTTGGGAGACAAAAATCTAATCTCACATCAATCTAAGGATTTTACCTTGGTTTGCGTGCCATTTTATGCAATAAAATGCTTTAAAAGTTAATTTGATGTATTTTTTTGTTATCTTTTCCTATTAAAATTTATTATTTTAATATGTTTATGATAAATTAGTATTCCCATAAATTATTATAGTTTTCATAACAACTGATTAAGTAGATGTAGTCTTTTAAGTCAAACTAAGCTAATTTGACAAAATATCACATTTTGACTTATTTTAGTGTGTATGAATTTCAATAATAATTTGTTTACTTTTGTTAGCCTATAATACTATATTATTATGTATATTACTAGTTCAACAGTGTTGGATCATCATAATGCTTGCTTTGACACCTTTCTCATCTTTAAGCTTAAAAGAAAGCAAAAAACTATTTTTTGGCACAACTTCCAAGGTGGCCGGCCACTAAGGGGTATTTTTGTTATTTTTGATGTTATCTTGTCCTTTTCTACTTAATTGTGTTTAAATTTTTAATTTAGGGTGTCCATGTGTTAAATTTTGAATTTTTAAGAGTTTTTGTTACACTAGGGGTAAAATGGTTATTTTACCATAATTATGAGAATTTTTTTATTTTTAATACTATATTTCATGTTATTTACTTAATTTAAAATGTTGGGAGCTTCTTTGGGTGTTAAGGTTTATTGCTTGAGTTTTGGACCTTTTTAGGGTTTCTGGATGAAAGTTAGGGTTTTCGAGTTGAGTTAGGGTTTCGAACCTCTTCTGTGCGCTATGGCCTCGTGGGCGATCCGTCACTAATACTAATGTTTGGGCTGGGTCTTTACATGTGTCATTATCAATCAGATTGTTACAATTAGGGTCCGAACCGGGTCATTACAAACTACCTTCCTTAAACAAATTTCGTCCCCAAAATTTTGTCCCGTACTTTTATTGTGTGAAAGGTTGAGGATGATTTACTAATATCACTTCTCTTTGAATTTGTGTCCATGTTTACTTGAGTCATTTTTTATTAAGGGTGTGGACAGAGTCAGGCTTATACGTTCAACTGCTTTAAGTGACGGTTGTTTTGCCTTACAAAAATCTTGGATCGACTACTACACAACTTTTAAGATCAAATCACATGCCTATGGCGTAGGGGTTTTTTGATTAGTGTTAATCTAAAAGCTTTTATCCTTCAAGTGTACCCTTTCCAGGGATGAAGCAACAAGTTTAATTAATGAACAACTTAGAGTTGCGAATGCGGCGTACCTCCGTTCATCAACACATACTCCTTTTTCTCCTGTGAAGGGCGATCACTCCATTCATCTCTCTCTGGTTGGTCAGGTTGCACTACCTTTTTCAAACCACTCATTTCTTACTGCAATAGACTTGTTTGATCTTTATTGCCCTGTCCCTGCTAACGGCTGTTGTAGTTTAATCCTCTTTGTAGTGGGCATTCAGACCTTTTATATCTTAACTCCTGACAGTGATAACAGATTATTGATTTTGGCACCCTTTTTCCTAGTTGTTCCCTTCTGTCATCTTGAGAGTAAGGTTTTGAGCGCATGAACTTCTTGTTGTTCCTTAATGGTCCTCATCGATTGTCTTCTCCACTTATAACAAGTTCTTACTGTTGATTGTTGTTGTTTTGTGGCCTTGATCCAAACCTCTGTTGTTCGAAAAAAATTCTTTTTCTCAAGTGCTTGGACATTCTCTACCCTTAGGTCCGATAAGTACCATGATCCCATCTGAGGTGCCTTCTCTTGTGATTGATCCAAATTGATTGTTAGGTCTTGCAAGATTTGTGGTAGGCTCGAGACGTCCACTTCCTCCCTAGTCCCACATACTTTTACTGAGTTTTTATGGTTCTGTCCTTGTCCCGCCATCTTTAAGAAAGAGAAAAAGAAAAAGGGTCATTAAACTGTCTGATACGATTTGTTCTACTTATAAGGCGAAGGCATGACACACAACATGTTTATTGACATGAAAAGTTCTATTCGATGAGATCCTGTTGTTCTTACTGCAGATTGTACGGAATTACAAAACTGTTGACACATGGCTACTATCTTGGGCTTTATATGATTTTCTATATTGGACTCTGGGCCTCACTTTATTGATTAGAAAAGATCTGTTCCTATCAATTAGTCCCTTTTTGTTTCTATTTTGCACATTGATGACTCAGAGTAGTTCTTCTACACAAAACTTCATCTAGTCGCAAAAGTTAGGTCGGGAGCTGTTGTTATAGGTGGGCTCTGACTAAAGGTATTCCCTGGCTATCTTTTTAAATCCAATTACGTAAACTCTTAACATGCCCTTGTCGGCTTGGAAATGTGCGTGCGAATTGTCCATCAATTTGAAGGTGAGATGCAGGTCTCGGCTAAGTATAGTAGGGAACTCATGTTGATGAAAAATCTCATGGACGTACTTTTTGCTTGAAGTCACTAATGTGTTGCGAGGTCTATTGATAGAAAGCGAGCGGTCTTAGTGAGGCGATCCACTGTAACGCGAATGTTGTTAGTTTTTGAGGTGATCTTGATAATCTTAGTGACGAAATCTGTAGTTATATATTTCCATTTTTTTTTTCTTTCCAAGGATTACTCCGTTCCTCTTAGCCTCTGTCGTTTGTTCTTGACGTGTTGGTACGTATGGTTTGAATGTCTCTTCCAATGACTAGATTGTTTTCTCAGGCGATTGGTCATTTTAGGATAAACGAACATAATAAAAGATATGGTTGTATTAGGACAAGGGGTCAAGGCTAAGGCAATCATCATTGACCGAAATTGAGATGCCAATTGAGACTCAGATGCATTGTAGATGCATTGTACATAAGAGTTTAACAACTAATGAAGATTATAAAGGGGAAACTTTTGAGACCAATCTGTGCAACATTAGGTCTTGACAAAAGATATGTTTAAGTAATGGGTAACCATATTAGATATTTGTCCTGAAGTTACGTCGACCTAACATACTTCGATTTAAGCATTCAAGTCTACTCCCCAGGTTGGGATTTCAAGAGTAAACAAAGAATTCACAAAATTACTGCACAAAAGTGTGGTATCAAGATCGAGAGAACTGAATGAGGGAAAAAGATTTCATCAATGTCGAACATTCGAAACCGGTGTTATTAGAAGGAAGGATAAGCAAAGAATTTCAACTGGGTATAAAAATTGATACAAAGGCTTGGGGTAAATGAGAATGGAACTTATAAGAATGAAGTTGCGAGGTTCTGACGATGACTCTCGATACAATATCTAAAACCTCTCCTAGTGTGTACTCTTGTCTACCGCTCTTAAAATAAGATAACTTAACTCGTTGCATGAATCTTCGGTCTCCGATTTTGATGCCCTTACTCATCCTTCACATGTAGATTCCCTGCTTCTTCTAATCCTGGTAATGTCCTAACACGAATCGCTATAAGACTTAGACGCAGCAGATTTTAGTTCTGGAATAGATGATAATTATAATTAGTACAACACATCCTATAGAGCTTTTACGCGACAGAACGCATGGTTTCCCATAACCTAAGGCTTGAAAGTTCACTAAACCTAGGCTCTGATACCAAATGTAATGCCCCGTCTTTCGGGCATGTCGGGATATACATAAATATAAATAAAAAGATATTCTAGCCATTCATTTATATTTACATATCTTAAATATTATATCATAATGGAGTTTGAACTGATTAGAAATATATAACGATTACAGTTTCAACAAAAATTTTCAGTTATTACAAGAGTTGTAGGAAAACTGAACAAAAGAACAAAAATAGAGGTCTCGAATCCTCAGAATGCACCAGTGGGATCCACATGCTCCTAGAATTCACCCTGTTCTTTGAATCCTTTTTCTCCCTCTGGGATGACTTCCTCGAAGTACTCCTCCTCACCTGTGGAACGAATGCCACGAGCAAGAGCCCAATAGAAAAATACTCTAAACCTTCTTACCGATCTCACGACACAAAATGTTTTTCTACAACGCATTTCTTATAACACTCAGTATAATTTAAATTCAAGGAGACAGACACATTTATAACAGAGTAGCAGATAAGTCAATAAACATGCGAGTATGAGATGCCTTGTATGCAATGCAAATGGCCAACCTGACATACACCCAGATCTGTTAGGGTTGGTATACTGAAAATCATATTTTTAGTATTTAATTTTATTTTAATAAAATTAATTTTTTATTTTATGAGAATTTTTATGAGCAATGTATGTATATCATTTCTTTAATGTTATGCATAGACGTCTAATATTCTGTATATTATTTAATTTAGTGTGTAGAGTATGACTTACACATAAAAGATCAAATTTTAAGTTTCTGCAGAATATAAGTTTTATGTTCACAGTTTAGATGGAAATAGTCCTACCATCGGTACGACTATGACAAAGAGTTTTAGTAAGCCTATCTTGATTACAAGAAATAGATAATAGCGTCATTTATTATTTCGACTCTCTGTGCCAGTACACTTTGTGTGTATTAAATGGGACATTTGGGGTAATTAATTTTATAGTGACTATATAAACTAATTCACACTATAAGGTTATTATGAATAGTGTTTATCCTCTTAATCCTGAATTAATTATTGATTTACATATATTTAATATTCGTTGTTTTGATTCATTATAGAGTACGATCTTATATAGGTCTATATTCCCGATGAATTGGATAGCGGTATTATTTATATGGCGAATATTAATTATTGATGGAACTACGTCCCGAAAGATCGAGATTGACGATACTCCCTTAAGGAAGCTTATAAGTTTTGACTGGGTCAAACCGTGTAGGTAGATTTAATTATTCGGTGGTCAAATAAGTTAAGCGAAAGGATTTAAGGAATATCAAGATATCGATTAAATTAAATTCTTAATAATTAAATTTAATTGGCGAGTATTGAGAATTTTAACGTAGGGAGAAATGGTAATCATTTAATAACAGGAGCTCAATGCAAGATGGTATTGAGATTATGAGTTAGAGTGCAATTATAGTTCTTTAGTAGTCTGAACTGTAATTCAGTATTTTATGTTAATTATAGAAATCACTAATATGTGTCTGCGTTACACTAGAAGTCTTATTTATAATTACTCCACAGGTCCCTACTGTAGCCCTATAAATATACGAGTAGGCTGAACCAGTTTCATAACTTGTTTTCTAAGACTAAAGTTGTCCATGTTCTGTCGGTACGAGTTCTCGGAGGATTATAGACCACACTATATTCGAAAATCACATAAGGGAATATAGTATAAGATCTGACATGAGCTTCAACTTGGATTCAAATCATAGTTGAAGATTCAACCGGTAAAAAAGTATTCTTCTAAATTAATTTTGGTTGCACGGGTTTTATTTTGATCGTTCGTCATCAAAAGTTTTATCTGGAGCCCATTTTGGCGTTTGCCCGTTCAGTAAATTTTTTTTGCAGATAATTGTTTGCAAAATAAAGATCTTAACAGTTTTGCCTCAAACAATTGGTATCAGCGTTGTTTTGTTATTCTTTTACGATTTTCAGGGCCGGGAAGTTTTAGAACTGTTGCTAACTTTGTTTTGTTGGCGTTTTAATCCCGATTTTATGATCGTCATTTATTTTTCATGTTTAATTGAATAGTGTGAATTAATGATGATTTTTTTTAAATCACGGGAGTTGACCGTGATAGATCGAATGTGAGCCTTTGGGATAGAGGATAGATGTAATAGTTAGTTTATATTTTTAAAATATCTCTTTAGATTATTGAAGAACAGATTGAATATATCCAAGAACATGAAGAACGGAGGTGACACCGGCGGTGGTTCGGGTTTTAACGGACTATGGATCGCGGTAAGTTTTTTATGGTTTTAAACGATTTTTTTCAGTAAATTTTTCTGCAGTATTTATGAATAAAAAACAGTATTAAAAATTAATCAAAAACTGTGAGGAAAAATCACTAAAATAGCCCGGTTCCGGCAACTTTGTCGGTGGCAGTTCGGCAGCAGTTCTTATGATTTTTTGGCCATTTTTGGGATTATTTTTTGGATAGTTTTTTAAACATAAAATAGAAATAAAATATACTTCAAAATACTGTAAAAAACTAAAAACACTGGGCCAAAATCACAACCTAAATAGGCTGCAAATAGGCCGGCAACAACAGTGGCTTCCAGGCTATTTTTTGATAATTTTTTGGATTTTTTTGAGCAAATTTTCATAAAACATAGTACTTTCAACGGTATAAAGTATGTTAAAAACAGAGTTCAGAAAGAGGTCGAAAAAGCCTCGAAAAGTTGGCGGTTCCAGGAAGCGGCGCTGTGGTGTAGCAGCAGCAACTTTAGGATGTTTTTTTAGCCATTTTCTAGGTTGTTTTCAAGCAATTTTTCTCATAAAAAAATAATAATTTTTGAGAGATTTTTTTTTATATAAAGTACGTCGAAAATGGAGTTCGGAAAGAGGTCGGAGAAGTCTCAAGAAATTGGCTGCGCAGTGCTGTTGTGGCCAGCAGCGTTTTTTTTTGTTCAGGCAGTTTTTTTTGCCCTTTTTTAGGAAATTTTCTAGCAGATTTTTTGATAGAAAAATCTCGTATTTCGAGAGTTTTCTAACAATATAAAGTTTGTAAAAAACGAAGCGTGAATGAGGTGGCAGGAGCCGCCTGAAGGCAACGGCAAGGCGGCGCCGGTGGTGGCTGGTGATTGTTAGCTGTTTTCTCTCTCCCATGGCTGTTTTGTGTTGATTTTTTGATAGATATGGGATTGATTTGATATATATTGATATATGAAATAGTATCAAGAAAGCCTGATATAATTAGGACATTGAATCAAAGGCGAATAAGGATTAAAACAGCTGATTCTCTTAGAGAGACTGAAACACCTCAGTGTTTCACTTGGATCACAAAATCAGGATATATGCATTTCATGTTTATATATATATGAACTGCGTGGATGATTGCATATCTGTTTTATTTATCCTGTTAATTTAATTAATTCAAAATTTAATTTTAATTAAAATATTTTGTAATGGAAAATAAAATTAAAAATTTTTAATTAATTAATTTTAAGTAAATGAAATTTTTTTAGATATTTTATTTTTTTATAAAATATCACGTTTAAGATGCTTTTTTTTAAAATCGAATATCTTGAAAAAACGTGGAAATTAATTCCGAATTTTGAATTAATTAAATAAAAAAATATTTAATCAAAATAAATTATTATTTTTTAAAAAATGTGGAATGAAAATTAAAATAAATAAATACTTTAAATTACTACCTTAGCTGAAAAGTTAAAGAAAAATTTGTGTATTTATGAAATTTTATCTGTTACGCATTGAAACACGAAAAGATAGTTTGATAAATCAAAATCTTTAGAATCGTGTATACGGAAAAATATTTGATTTTTTCAGATCAAGTGATTTTTCAAAATTAATAAATTTATTTTAATTAAACGAATTTTTATAACTCTCAAAAAATATTTTAAAAATCTAAGTGGGAGAAAAAATTTATTCACAGATAAATCCCACAGTATCCATCATCAGTTTGTAGGCGATGCAATTAAACCCTACGTGTCGGCATAAGGTCTTCCTCCCCAACAGACAGATTAATTGTGGTATCGCTAGTATAAACCTCCTTTAGGGATAATTCTGATTAATTGTTAGTGTGAATCATTTCTCCAACTGAATGGTTCATTGTGAAGCGATTGATTTGGAATTAGGTGATGATTAACACTTAGCTGTATATAATAGTATCAACTTCAACTGAGTTGCTGCTATTATATATTACACCGAAACTATGTTATCTATTTACTTTTACTTGGCAGGGTCAATTTCCTAGATAGTAAAATTAAAAGGAATTGGCAAGTCTGGTCTTATGAATGATAGTAGACATCTTCCCATCGAGGCATGCTAGTCTCAGGTTGCCAGGCTACTGGCGAATTAATTTTAAAATGGTAGAGAGAATCAAATTAAAATAAATTCAAAGTTTTGCTCATCATAATTAACGGTTTTATTTAATTATGTGATTTTCAGAATTAAAATAACTTTCAACCC